>CAJFCO010017563.1:0-27461 GCA_904066015.1 Synergus gifuensis | reverse complement strand
GGTTATAATGACACATTTATATGCTTGTACGCGCTTCGAAACTGGAGGCGTGGCCTAATTCAGGAATGCAAGAGTTTCGTAGTTTCAAACGACGAAGCGATTCGTAGGATGAAACGACGATATTCGTCGTCTCAGACGACGATGAATCGTCGTTTTAAGCTACGATGCCCTTCCGTCGTTTCAAACGCTGATTTTTCTCTCCGTGTGCCATCTTTTTTTTTACATTTTTGACGTTTTTTACGTATATTACATTTTTTACGTATAATACGTCAAAAACCTCAAGTTACGTGTAACTGACCAACACTGCGATTACTGGAACATATACCTTATTAAATAAAAAATTATTAAATCTCTTGAAATAATTTTAAATATCTTAAAATTAATAGAAAATTAATTTATTTAATGTTCTATTGATCTTAAAAAACCTATTGAAAAAGGCGCTCAAGATTTTCGTTAGATATTATTCTTAAATCTCATTCAAACCTTGCGATTTGTGTTAGAATTTTTTTTTTTTTAATATTTTTGATTAAAAAAAACTAATCATTTCTCCTATCTTAAAAAAGTGTTGTCACGATATATCTCGAAAATCTCGCATACATTGTTGTTGCAAACCTGATTGGCTTTTGAGTGACTTGAAGTTGAAAGAAGAAAAACAAACTAATGACGCAAAAAAATTTCAGAAAAACCTTCGAAATACTTTAAAATTCGTTAAGATTTCTTAAAAATCCCCAAAACGTCTTGAAATCCTTCAAAAATTCACAAAAACGATTAACATAAATTAACATAATTAATCATAAATGTCTTGAAATCCAAGTTGAAACTCGTAAAAAGTTTTACAAATTCCTAAAAATATCTTAAAATTTCTTAACATTTAGAATCTCTTAAAATCTACAGAAATCTTATAAAATTCCATAAAATCCTTAAAAATTCTACAAAATCTTTTGAAAATTAGAGAAATCAATAAAATTCCTTACACCCCATACAATACTCTAAAACTCATAGAACTCTCTTGAAATCTTTTAAAATTTGTAAAAACTTGTTAAAATTCTTAAAAACTGTTTAAAATATTCTTTAAATTATACGACAACATTTAAAGTTCCTTGACGTCCTTTAAAATCTAATAAAATTATTAGAAATTTCATGAAATCATTAAAATTCTATAAAATCTTCTAAAAATCATAAAATCCCTTAAAATTGTTAGAAATCTCATGAAATTTCACAAAATTCTTTAAAATTCCATAAAATATTTTGAAAATTATAAAAATCTCTTGACTTCTTTTAAAATTCCTGAAAATTATATTACAACATTTAAAATTCCTTAAATTTCCTTAAAATACTCTGAAACCCTTTGAAATCTCTTAAAATTCCTCGAAACTTCATAAGATTTAAAATCCCTTAAATTCTCTTAAAACGCTGAGAAATCTTTTCAAATCACTTAAAATTTCATGAAAACTTTCGAAATTGCTTAAAATTCGTCACGATTTCTTAAAACTCCCAATAACCTCTTGAAATCCCTTAAAAATCGAAAAAAAATCATTAAAATCACAAATCTCTTGAAATCTATGTCAAAATTAACAAAAATCTCTAAAAATTCATTAAAAAAAACTCTTGGAATTTCTTAACATTTAGAATCTCTTAAAATCCTTAGAAATCTTATCAAATTTCATGAAATCCTTAAAAATACTACAAAATCTTTTAATAATTAGAACAATTTAATAAAATCTCTTAAAATTTTACCACAACCTTCGAAATCCTTTTAAATTCTACAAATTCTTTTAAAAATCAAACATATACAGAAATTCTTTTGAAATCCCTCAATAAAATTATCTGAAAAACTTTAAAATCCTTTAAACCTCATAAAATATTTTAAAACTCATAAAAATCTCTTGAAATCTTTTTAAATCGATGAAAACCTTTTAATATTCCCATCAAAAACTTATTGAAATGCTTTAAATTTTACAACAACATTTAAAGTCTCTTTACGTCCTTTAAAATCCATTAAAATTATTAGAAATCTCGTTACATTCCATGAAATCTTGAAAATTCTATAAAATCTTTTAAAAATCAGAAAATCCCTTAAAACTATTAAAAAATCTCTTGACTTCTTTTAAAATTCCAGGAAATTTTATTATAATATTTAAAATTCCTTAAAATTCTTTGAAACCTTTTGAAATGTCTTAAAATTCCTGGAAACTTCACAACAGGATTTAAAATCCCTTAAAATCTCTTAAAACACTCAGAAACCTTTTCAAATCACTTAAAATTTCACAAAAATCTTCGAAATCGCTTAAAATTCGTTGGAATCTCTTAAAGTTCTTAAAAACCTCTTAATATTCCTCAAAATTTCAAAAAATTTGAAATCCCTTGTTAGCTTTAAAAATTCTCTTGAAATTTCATGAATTCCGTTAAAATTTCGCGAAATATCCTGAAATACCTTAAAATTCTACGAAATCTTTTTTAAAATCCTAAAAATCTTTAGAACTTCGTAAAAATCACTTGCAAATGGTCAAAATTCATTAAAATTCATAGAAATCTCTTGAAATACCTCTCCAAACAATGATGTAACGAAATGTCCCTAAAATCTCGGTTAAATTGTTCTTTCAAACCTACTCTCTGAATTTGAATCAGCAAAATTTAATTGATTTTTTAATGACTTGAAATTGTAAGAAATTAAATAAATAATCGTGCGCGTAGCGTACGTGTTGGTCTGCTAGTCATATTAAAAAATGGTCATGGGAGAATTTGTAGATCTTTTAAAGACCAATAATTATGTTCTAATAATTTTCTCTGTATCACTCGTTATTTGGTTCAAAATTTGAATTTTCGATTTTTCAAGAAAATTCAAAAAATTGTTACGTCAATCCTGTAGGACCTTTAAAAAAGATATTTTTTCCTTCCTTTGACTCTTTTTCATATCGTGCGTTATTTGGCTCTAAATTAAATTTTTTGTTTTAATTTTCAAACTTTTTAAATTTTCATCAAAAATGTCTAGTCAACGAACTCAGCCTTTATTTTAGGACACTAAAAGAGTATACCAAAGGCCAATCAAATCGGTCAATTCTTTTGAAAGTTATCGTGAACGACAAATAAAAATCTACACACACACACACACACACGCGCGCGCGCAATTTTTCAGGACATCATATAACATATATTCCACTTAAAATATGTTCAAAAAAACCTTTTTTTAGAAAGTGGATTTTTGTCACTACTACAAATCTTCCTCTATGAGGAAGCAATTATAAAATTTTTTCAAATTGCATTATAAGTTTCAAAAGTTCAAATACTCATAACTTCGTCAACAAAAATTTTCTATCAAATCGGCGAAATACTTGTATAAAATAATTTGAAAAACATATTCCATCCGTAGACAATTCTATAACTTGAACGTGTTGAGTCTGCATGATTTTAAATGAATTTAGCCCTTTAGTCTTTGAAACCGATTATTCTTTTTTTGCAAGTTTTAAAGCTTCTTTTATATAAATTAAATCTATGGTTGTTCAAAAATTTTTTAATTATTTGGATCTGAGCAACAATTAGTGGAATAAAAATAAAATCATTCTATAAGTAAAATTGACTTAAAAATGTCCAAGTGACTCGAAGCGTATAAATGAGATATCATCATGTCTTTGACTTTTCGCCTTAGAGTAAATTCTCCCCTTTCAAACAATAAGAATGATTTACTTCTAGAGTGCAGTTTTTATAGACTTTTGTCATACATTTTCTTGTGAAACAGACTGTAAATAGACATATGGTTTCACCTTTGAACAGCGACTATGAATATTCCCTTCTCCTTGTAAGTTGTGTAAAGGGTCAGAATTCCCATTAAAATAAAGTATATGGAAACGCAAGCGACTAAAACTGGTTTAGACGTAGGGAATGGGTAAAGGAAGTCCCACAGCAATGCAACAATCGCGACACCGACAGCTACTCCACATAATGCCAATCTTCCATCCAGCAATGCAAAGTTCTCCACGTAATTGTATTTTTTAATGAAAACTTCCTTCACTGCATCATCTAACGCATTTTTCACTGCCGATCCATCCCATTTGTTAATTTTTATCACCTACAACATAAAAAGAAGATAATTCATTTTAAGTTTTTGGTCTATTAAAAATTACTAAAATACAATTGTATTCATCATTTAGCAACTGCGCTCTTATTTAGCCATACTTGGTCTGGGGGACCCACAGTGGGGTGAAGTCAGAAAAAGAGGTTCAAAATGACATTTAGAACGCAATTATGCACCGATTTTAATTAATTTTTTTTTTTTTTGAAAAATTCAAAACTAAATTCTTCAGAAAATGGTGAGAGTAGATTTTTTACTTTTTTGTTTATTTAACTTTTATGTTAATTTAAACAGCGAAAAAAATGTCGATTTTTAAAATTTTATTTTTTATCTTCTAGACAAAATTTTTCTTATACTTCTTGTCCCTTGGATTTAATGCACAAGGGTATAGGAAAGTTAAAAAAATTGTTAACTTGTATAATTAATTGTTATAAACAAATTGTGTTAACAAATAATCGACATTCGAGGCTATTCCTCTTAGAAGTATATTTTGTACCCTACAATCGCTTGCTTTCCTCGTTAGGATGATATGTGGAAATTAAAATTTATGATTAAATGTTATTTGTTTATTTTATAAACAAAATTATAAAAACAAATGCAAATTTTGGGCGTTTCAAAGCGAAAATAAATCGTTTTTGCTTCCTCATAGAGGAAGCTTTGTAGTGGTGACAAAATCCAGTTTCCTAAAAAAGGTTTTTTTCAACCTATTTTAAGGTCCTGAAAAATTGTCCGGATGTGTGTGTGTATGTGTGTGTGTGTGTGTGTCACGATCCAGCAATTTCTTGAATACGCGTAGATAAATTGATGAAATTTTGCATAGTTATTCCATTATATACCTAGTTGAATTTCTTACAAAGGTTTAACAAAATATTTAATTTTACAAGTTTTATGTACTTTTATAATTTTCGTAAAATTCATTTTTTCACTATAACTTCTCAAATATTCAAAATTGAAAGCGGATGTAAGGAAAATAAAGATTCCTTGTGCCGAGACAAATCGATTGCCCTATATGATTAATGCATTTCATTAAAAAATAAGGATGTTATGGTTAATCGTATTTTCAAAAATTAATTTTTCGACTATAACTTTTCAAATAACCAAAATTTTAAGTTAACGTAAGGAAAATAAATATTCTTTATGTCGAGACGAATCGATTGGTCTATAATATTATTTCATTTCAGTGAAAAATAACAAAGTTATGGTTCTATTTAATTTTAAAAAATTAGTTTTTCATCCATAACTTCTCAAATATTCAAAATTCAAAGCTGACGTAAGGAAAATAAAGGTTCCTTGCGTCAAGACGAATCGATTGACCTATAAGATTAATGTATTTCATTGAAAAATAAGAAAGTTGTGCTTTATTGTAATTTTCGAAAATGAATTTTTTGAATATAACTACTCAAATAATCAAAATTTAATGACGATGTAAAGAATACTTAATGCTTCCTCTATGAGGAAGCAAATCATATTTGCTTACAGGCAGCAAAGTTCTCATTGAATGAGCACAAAAGTAGATACAACTTCACAGCTAGTTTCTTCTGACCTTGCTAAAATTATATTGCCATTAATGTTTTCTGAAAAAATTTTTGCCACTCATCAATATTTGTTTATTTTATAAACATATTATATAAACAAATGCACATTTTGGGCGATATTAAGTTTCTAAACAGATTTTAATATTTATTAATATCATGTTATAAGGTCTTTATCTCTTATAACATATTATAATAACATTATAAATGTTATAATTTAATACTTTATTATTATTAAAAAAATGCTGGTTTTTACATTTTGTAGAATAAATGCCTAATTTCGAATTTTTTTATAAACTTAACATTATCTGTTTAAAAACTTAAAATCGCCGAAAATGTGCATTTGTTTATATAATATGTTCAGAAGAAAAAAAGATTTCTTTTTGCTTAAAAACACCCAAAATGTACATTTGTTCATACAAATTGTTTATAAAATAAACAAATATTGTTGGGTGGCAAGAAAGTTTTCAGATAACATTATTGCAAATATAATTTTAACAAGGACAGAAGAAAAAACGGTTTATTTTTACTTTACGAGATTAGGCGCGCGCTTGAGCGCGCGTGTTTCGTTTATAGAAAGTGAAATGAAAATTGAAATCCTCGCGCCAAGTCGAGAATACTCACGACTTGACGCTCATTTCATGCGTAACCAGTGTTTATGCAGGAAATGCATGTAAAGGTAACGCTATGAAGTTAGCCGAAATTCATGTCCTTTTTATAATAGGAAAACGCCCAAAATGTGCATTTGTTTATATAATTTGTTTATAAAATAAACAAATAACATTTAATCATAAATTTTAATTTCCACGTATCATCCTAACGATGAAAGCAAGCGATTGTAGGGTAGAAATATACTTTGAAGACGAACAACCCATAATGTCGATTATTTTTTAACATAATTTGCTTACAACAATTAACTATGCAAGTTAACAATTTTTTTAACTTTCCTATACCCTTGTGTATTAAATCCAAGGGACGAGAAGTATAAGAAAAATTTTGTCTAGAAGATAAAAAATAAAATTATAAAAATCGACATTTTTTTCGCTGTTTAAATTAACATAAAAGTTAAATAAACAAAAAAGTAAAAAATCTACTCTCACCATTTTCTGAAGAATTTAGTTCTGAATTTTTCAAAAAAAAAAAAATTAAAATCGGTGCATAATTGCGTTCTAAATGTCATTTTGGACCTCGTTTTCCGATTTCACCCCACTGTGGGATCGAACGATTTCATTTACTTATAACTTTTGAACAAATCAACATTTTTAGTTTGAAAATGAGCGCAAACGATATACCAGTTCTCAGCAAACAAGAATATGCTTAAGACCAATAAAAAAGATTATTTATTAAAAAGATCAGTAGGTCCCCCAGACCCATGTGTGCCCTTCTAGGGTTAAGATCGTTAAGATAAAATTAAGGCCAAAATACACGCTCGTCGAAGTGTGGATATCTTTCCGCGTTTACATAAGAGTAAAAGAGATGGAGAGTTCTTTTTGTCCAATTTTTCATGCTCTATCTCTTTTACTCTTATGTAAACGCGGAAAAATATTTAGACTTCGACGAGCGTGTATTTTGGCCTTTAACGCATCAGTCCCCCAAACCGAAAAAGGGCTTACTAGGGCTAAAAATTTGAAGAGGTGATTTCGTTTTTACAAATATGTAAGTGAAAGATAGGTGGACAAAAATTCTATATACTGAAATAACAAAAATATTCCTTGACTATTTTCCAGACAAAATAAAACAATTTCGCAAAAAGCAATAAAAAGTTAGGTTTCCAGAATTAGTCAATAAAATTTAATTGAAGAACTCAAATTTCAAAATTTAAGTTTAAGGACATGTGGTATATTTTAAAAGGTTAAGTGATTTCAAAAGATTTCAAACAATTTAAAGAAATTAAAATTTTTTTTTAAAGAATTCCAGGGATTCAAAAGATTTCAGAGATTTATTGAAATTTGTAAAATTAAAGATTTTAAAATTAAAAGCTTAAAGGTTGAAAGGTCTCAAAACAAATACACTGTGATTTTTACCTTAAAAAAATTTAATTTAAAATAAAATTTATGAAAATAAAACGATTCCAAGCATTTAAGTTTTTATTTTAAGAAAGTTAATAATAAGTGTCAAATTTTGCCTAAAAATTTTCCAATCTAAATTTTACTTACAATTTTTAAAAAGAATTTAACTTTATAGATTGAAGAAATGTAACTAATTATCAAAATATATGAGAAAATGCAAAATAGGCGAAAAAAGGTGAAGAGGTGACGACGTGTGATGACTCCAATTCTATATATTTCAATATATTTCGCAAACACTGTGTGAATAATAAACCATTCAAACGAAAAACTACAAATAATGTAGTCTTATCCTAATATGTATGGACAACAAAAAGTTTTTTATACAGGAAAAAAATATATAACAAAAATTTGTTGAGTTAAATGAAATGATTGAATTTTAATCTTAAAGCTTGAATCCAACAACCATAAAGTCGTTATTCACCAACATGGTCAACAACACATACTGTACAAATATTAGTTGAAACAGTTTTCTTATCACTGTTTTACTTTCTGATAAGAGCCCGCTGTTTTTCTAATAACTTGCAACAGCAAATTCGTTGTGTGTTGAACGAGTATCATTAAAAGCAATTTATTAGATTTTGAGCTTAGATACCTTACCGAAAATCAGGCTTTGAACTGCTTTAAGTCAAAAAAAAAATATGAAAAAATAAATTAGTAAAGAATTTCAATTTTAAATTTATTGAGGAATTCACAAATCTTAAATTATGAACACTAAAATTGGAATAATTATATGTATATTGGAAAATTCATTATAGGTGTTGGAACCAAAACTCAAAATTCTATATCTATGAAATGATTACATTTTAAGGTTCCATTCTATCTCTTCCTTTTATGCAAAAAGAAGTAAAAGTAGGCATTTTTTCATTCTATACGCACAATCCTAGATATTTAAAACTAGCTGTGAATTCGATCTCGCGTCTTTCAGTTGACTCTATTTATATTTTTTTTCTGTGCTCAGTTGTTGAGCACTTTGCTTCCTCATTAAGATAAAATTGCAAATTAATTTGCTTCCTCATAGTACAGGGCTACCACAGACTAATGTACTTCAAAAAAGTGACAAAAGTGACCAAAATTTTACCTAAAAAGTAACTAAAAGTGACTAATTGTGAACAAAAAAAAGGCAATAAAAGTGACTAATTTTCGCACAAAAAGAGGTCTGTTATGTCCTTAGTAACACTTACAAAAAAATTTATTAATTTTTTTTTTTTTCAAAAATCATAAAAAGGCAACTATAAATTTGTTAGTATTAGTAATTCTAGTGCTGAATTTGATGATGAATACCAAGGTCACAATTTCTAGAATAAAATTTGCAAGTCACACAAATTGTAATTCGTTTTATGACAAGTAGATTACAAAAACTAAACAAAATTATTACAAAAATTCAGAATTTATATTGCACGTTTCCACAATGTTTTAGGGTAGGAACTAGAAAACCTGAAAATCACGAACTATATTATTTAGATTTTCTTTTCCTTTTTGAGATAAAATCTAAAATATCATTTTTTCTCTTCTCTATACTGTCTTCTGGGTTTTATTAATTTTATCTCGCTTTTTCTCAGACTAAAACATCACAGCGCGCTTCGCGCGCCTATATGTATAATTACTTCACGTTACGCACTTGTGACGATCCCACATGACCATCTCTCAACCAATCAGATCACGAATAAACTGCGGACACTCGACAGGTCATCTATTTTTTAAGAAAGGATTCTTTTCCAAATTCTCTTACTGCTACAGGCATAGCCTGGGCGAATTGAATTTCTTCCATACCTTTTCCTTTTAAAAAATGACTTATAATGACTGTTTATTAAAAAGTGTGACTTATAGTGACTTTTTCTTTAAAAAAGTGACTAAAAAGTGACTTGCAAAAAAAAAGTGACTAAAAGTGACTTAAGTGACTGTGTGGCAGCCCTGCTCATAGAGAAAGCATTAACGATTTTTTCAATTATTAAAAAATATATAATATTTAATTTTGCTTTCTCTAATTACGCTAGTCAGCTTAGTCGAATGCATTTACCTTTAAACCTCCTTTGAATGAGTTTTATATAAAATATATATTGGGAGTGCCTTTAAGAAGCACTCATATGAGGCAAAATGAAATTTTCAAAATTACAAATAATCATAATTTCCTTAATATTCAATTAAATGCATTAATCCTACAGTTCAATCGATTTGTCTCGACGCAAGGAATCTTTCTTTCTTTTGCTTAAGCTTAGAATTTTGATTATTTGCGGACTTATATTCGAAAAATCAATTTTGCAAAAATTGTAAAATTCAATATTTTGAAAAATCATTTGGCACATTTTGAGATATTGGTGGTGAAATTTGAAATTTCCGGGTTTTTCTCAGTTTTATCCCGGTCTTGACCAGTCTTTTCCAGGTCAAATTTTTTTCCTGGGACCAATTTATAGTTGTCTTTTTATGATTTTTGAAAAAAAAAAAAAAAATTAATTAATTTTTTTGCTTCCTCATAGAGGAAGCTTTGTAGTAGTGACAAAAATCCACTTTCTAAAAAAATGTTTTTTGCTTCCTCATAGAGGAAGCTTTGTTTTCGATACATTTTCCAATATTTTTAAAATCGTTTAATTAAACTTTCCTCACGTGATAAATGTCTAATACAACATTCTAATCAATTGTCCGTGTGTGTGTGTCGTCATTTTTTGTCGCCCTATTAACTTAAAGACAGTTGTAGATAAATTGATGTAATTTGTAGGGTATATTGGCACCACCAATAGCTCAAAACGTGCCAAATGATTTTTCAAAATATAGAATTTAAAAATTTTTGTGTACATTTTTAATTTTTGTAAAATTGATTTTTCGACAATAACTTCTTAAATAATGAAAATTCAAAGCTTATGTAAAGGAAAGAAAGATTCCTTGTATCGAGACGAATCGATTGACCTGTAAGATTAATGAATTTTATTGAATTTTAAGAAAATTATGATTATTTTTAATTTTGAAAATTTTCATTTCTAAATGCTTCCTCTATGAGGAAGAAAATTTATTTGCAACATTATCATAATGAGGAAGCAAAGTGCTCAAAACATGAGCACAAAAAAATATAAATATAGTTAAATGGAACACCCGAGATCGAATTCACAGCTAGTTTTAACATATTTTAAGTGGAATATGTCTAATATGATGTTCTGAAAAATTGTACGAATGTATGTATGTGTGTGTGTATTAGGGTGGTCCTTATTTTTCGATTTTCGATTCTTCTTATGCAAATAACATAGGGAAAAGTACCGTCCAACTTCAAATGCAGGTATATTTACATTCTCATCAGAGAAGGTATTAGATTTGTGTAAAATTTGACCCCCCCAGTTTTTGTCAAATGTCCACGTTTTGGGACCCCCTGAACCCGAAAAACATGTTTTTACGAATGTGTCTGTCTGTCTGTGTGTCTGTGTGTGTGTCTGCCTGCTTGCCTGTCTGTCTGTGTCTGTAGATTTTTAGTTTGTGCACGGAAAAAATTTGTCGCTTAAACTTTAAGAGACTATTCGAAGAGTCGTGGACAGAAAATAAAATCGATGAAAATCTTGTAAACTTTCAATAACTTTTAGGAAATAGTAGAAAAAAGTCGAATAACTTTTAAGAAACCAAGTCGAAGAAAATAAGTAGCCTAATTATTATAAAACATATTTTAAACACTAAGCGATCTTTTTTAAGAAGTAATAAAAAGTTTCGTGATGTTTGGATTCATTTGTCATAGGTTTTAAAAGACCGTCGAATAATATTAAATGGAAATAATTTGTATAAATAGGTTTCTAAATTGTATTCTAAAGTCTATCAGATTTTACATCCCGTCTTTTAAACTTTTCTCGACAGTCGCAGAAAATGATGCGCAGAAACGCAATTTCGTATTATCGCACAGAAGACAATGTGGCCTTTCGGCTTTGTTTTGTTTTGTGATTATTTTGGAGATTTCGTCGTTACATGTGGTTTGGTTTTGTTCGTTCCAATAAAGTGAATTAGTTCCAAGTAAGTATATATTTATCCCGATTCAATGAAGATCATCTTTTAAAAATTTAATTAGCATTTAATATATTATAGTTCTATTATAGTTTTAAATATACAATAAATGACCCATGATAAGGTTAGAAGTTTATAGATTTTATAGTTTTATTATAGATTTTTTATAGATTTTATAGTTTTATTTTGGAAAATAGTTTTACTTTATAGAATAATAATTTATAAAAGAAATCATAATGTTTTGAATAAATTATAATTTTATTTATTCCAAAATAGTTGTATTTTTTTACACTTAAAAATTCCTTATTTTATAATAATTATACTGTCTTAAATATAATGATTTTTTCCTCTAAGGTTAAATTGTTACGCGCTGAAATAAGGAAAATCTTTTCACTGACTTTTCTGTACGAATTATTACAATAAAACGGACATTTTATTATTTATTTATTTTCATTATTTTATTAGAATATTTAGAAATATAAAAAGAATTTTTTTAATTTGAGAGTTTTTGAAAATGAAAGGCCTTTTTAAAATTATGTAAATGCAAATTTTTTAGAATAAAGTGTATTATGTCAAACTTGAAATTTACCTATTATCTTAGTTCTTGAAAATAATTTCTTCATGCATGAAATGTATACCAATCCTCTAAAAATAATTAATGATTTTTAAACGATTTAAAAAACATGACATTTTTTCGTAATAACTAAATAATTATAGATTTCTTAAATTTCAGCTAAAAAAAATTTCATGCAACACGTGTTCCAATTTCATTTTTAAAAAATTAAAAATTTACATAATTGAAACAACATTTTTTTGCTGTTTGATTTAAAACTTTTCTTGTATGAATATAAAATAAAAAATATTCTATATTTTTTAAATTTTATATTGTTCAGTACTGACAGTTGCACTTGCAAAAAATTTATCAGTGTTTTTCTAAAAATGCGAAAATTATATTCAAAACATGAGAAACTTTGACTTAGAGCGCCAGAAAGAATATAACTGGCACTGTATCCAAACGCTGAATGTGATACAAATTTTGCAGAAAAGTATCCATGAAGTATGTTAGCTATGCGGTTTAAGGCGTGCGATTAGAAATATAGGTTAAGATGCGTGCGTGCAAGCGTTCGATTCTCGGTGCTGCGAAGTGATTTATAAAAAATTGCGTTTCTGTAGTGTAAAGTGTTAAATGTTCACATAGATTATATATGTATAAATTATATATACTATATGTATAAGTAATGTAAAAGTGGAAAATAATTAACAATGAGTGTGCAGTATCAAACACCAGAAAATAATATTTTTTCTTTTTACACTATGATAACATTTTCTTCGACTGTCGCTTAGAGTTTCGACATTTGGCTTAGAGAATATAAAACCTACGGTGTTTTAAATTTTCTGCGACTGTCACTTAAACTTTCGAATTAACGTTTTACATTTTCAGCGATTATCAAGAAGACTTTATATCGTTCACTTTTAAATTTTAGAATTGAAATGTTTAAATTTTTCTCAACTTTTGTGTATATTTTAGACGATTACTCTATCATATTCTTAAATAAGGAGGTTCATAACATTTAGTCGACTTTCTAACCTATCCCCGACTATTACACGAAGTCGAAGACTTTTTAAGCGACAAATTTTTTCCGTGTGAGCACGATAACTTTCGAAAGAATTGACCGATTGGATTGTCCTTTGGTATACTCTTTTAGTATCCTAAAATGAAGGTCATGTTCGTTGGCCAGCCATTTTGGATAAAAATTCAAAAAGTTGGAGCATTTTGAAAAATTTTGAAACCACTTTTTTTTTTTAATTTAAAAATTCTAATGACGGATGTTCGTAGTACTCAAAAAGTCGAACAATTTTTCCTAATGACTTTTTTGGATAAAAAGAAAATTGAGACATAACATTTTGAAAATCCAAAAAAATGAAAGAAAACTTAAATTAGAAACCAAACAACGCACGATATGAAAAAAAGTCTAAAGATGAAAAATGTTTCTTTCTGAACACCCTATAGGATAGGCATAACAACTTTTTGAATTTCCTTAAAAAATCGAAAATTCAAATTTTGAGCCAAATAACGCGAGATGCAGAGAAAATGATAAGGAACATAGTTATTGGTCTTAAAAAGATCTACAAGTTCTCATTTGACCATTTTTCAATAGGATGAGTAGTTTTCGTTTTAATCATGAAAATTTTGTTAAACAGAGCCGAGCGCGAAGCGCGAGGTTTAAATCAAATATCGAACGCGAAGCGCGAGTGCCCTGATAAGAATATGCTCCTTAAGGTCGATAGAACCTTAAGTAAATTAGTTAACTTTTGTATTCAAAGGTGTAATTTAATTTAATTTAAATTTAATTAAATTAAATTTTAAAAAATATATAAAAATATAAATTACAAATATAAAAAAATAAATTAAAATATAAATTATATATAAAAAATATATAATTTAATTAAATTTAAAAAAAGAACATAGGTGAAAGCGTCCTGTAAAGTACAAGCTTCACGAAGGGCACAAGCGCGCGAAGCGCGCAACACGGAGCGTGAAGCGCGATGAGAATGTGCCCGCGCAACGGGCAGATTTTTTTTTATATTTCACCGGAATCCTTTGGCTCTGTGCAATTGTAATCTTTAGACTATGTTAAAAAAAACACATCTAAACGAAAATTTTTTTTTGCAAAATTTACAAAATGGCGTACCCTTAAATTTGAACAAAAATTACAATTTCCACAATTGATAACAAAATCTCGTCAAATTTATACAAAAGGCAAATTTATTTACGAGAAAACACATGATGACAACGAAAACTCAAAATTTTGAAAAAATTCAAGTTGGCCGACAATTTTTTTTACTCATTATTTCTTTGTTTCTCGATCACATCTTTTCAGGTGTCAATTGAATTATAGTGTGAATTATTATTATTATTATTATTATTATTATAGTTATAATTATTAATTATTATATTAATAATATATAATAATAATAATAATAATAATAATAATTATTATTATTATTATTATTATTATTATTATTATTATTATTATATAGTGTGAATTATTGAGTGTCAATTGAATTATGTTTCTATTTTTGATTAGAATTTAAAATTTTAAGAAGCACTAGATTCTTTCCGAAAATGTATTTCATATATTGTTTAAATTTGTAAACATTGCGTAACTTTTTGAAAATAGTAATGAGGTACCCACTTTTACTTCAATGAAAATTTCGAGACTTACTTCCAACCATAAGCTTTGTAATAATATAATTGATTTTTCCTCAATATTTGTACATTTTAGGACGAAATGCTTAGAAAAGACGAGTTTTAGAGTATTTCGTAAGGTACCATTTTGAATTTTTCAAAATTTTGACTTTCCTACATCACGAAATATGTTTCTTTGCAATAATATAGTCTTTGAATTGATTCCTAAAAAGATGTGATCGAGAAACAAAGAAATAATGAGTAAAAAAAAAAACTTGGCGGCCATCTTGAATTTTTTCAAAATTTTGAGTTTTCATTGTCATCACATGCTTTCTAATAAATAAATCTGCCTTTTGTATAAATTTGACGAGATTTTGTTGTCAATTGTGGAAAATGTAATTTTGGTTCAAATTTAGGGGTCCGCCATTTTGTAAATTTTGCAAAAAATTTTTTCGTTTAGATGTGTTTTTTTTAACATAGTCTAAAGATCACAATTGCACAGAGTCAAAGGATTTGGTGAAGATCATTTTTTTGGTCATTATAGCAAAATAGGGGAGTGAGACCATGAAGAATCAAAAAAGAAAAAACCACCAAGAGTTAATAAGGACCACCCTAGTATGTATGTCACGCTTTTAACGATCCTGCAATATATTTAGATTGCGTATAGATAAATTGATGAAATTTGGCACATTTATTCTACTACTTACCAAGTTGAATTTTTTTTACAAATGTTTACCAAAATATTTAATTTTACAAGTTTCGTGTACTTTTGTAATTTTCGTAAAATTCATTTTTCCACTATAACTTCTCAAATATTCAAAATTTAAAGCTGATGTAAGGAAAATAAAGATTCCTTTCATCGCAACGAACCAATTGACCTATATGATTAATGCATTTCATTAAAAAATAAGGATGTAATGGTTAATTGTATTTTAAAAAATTAACTTTTTGAATATAAGTTCTCAAATAATAAAAATTTAAAGCTGGTGTAAGGGAAATGAAGATTCTTTGTATTCAGACTAATCGATTGACCTATATATGATTAATGCTAGTGCTTTTACTATTCGGTTAAATGATTAATCGAATAATCGCGATTAACCGGTTTGGTGACGGGTATTTATTTATTTATTTTTATTTATTATTTTTTTTTTTTACGGTGTTTTCATTAACTCCTCTTATTAGCTTTTCTCTTTATGTCTTACTTCTTGAAATTAACAAATTTACATAATTTAATTCTGATTTAATAGTAATAAAAAGTTTTTAATAAAAACCAGTTAAACGTTTAACAAACAAAGTACCGTTTAACCTATATTAATCGGTTATCCGGTTAATCGTAATCGATAACCGTATTATTCGATTAATCGATTTCATTAATCGGTAAAATCGATTAACCGATAACCGGTTATCCAATTAACCGATTATAAGTAAGAGCACTAATTAATGCATTTCATTGAAAAATAAGAAAGTTACGCTTAATTGAGTCAGTATCATTACTACACAAAATGTTTTATCTAAAATGTTATTTTTTACAAAAAATATACATGGTATTTTCTTATTTATATTCGAGAAATGTGTTATTTTATACAAACTTAAACAATAACTTAGTTATATTTTACAGATTGAAAAATTAAATAGATTAAGTTGAAGTACCAATTGTTATATTTTACAATTTAAAAATTGAATCTGTTATATTTTACAATTTTACTGAGAATTTAATAATTGGGCTGTAATAACCATCTTAAGTCTAAGATAAGAATTTTCTTTGAAATATTAATGAACAAATTACACTCGAGTTTCTCAAATGTCAACTACCCAAATCTCATGTTCTCCCAAAAGTCAAGTCGTTTCTCTCAAATGTCAAGTCCGTTTTTCTCAAATCCCACTTGTAACCACTGCGCACGCGTTGCGTTCGGCATCTGATTGGTTGCTATTCGCGCGTAATTTAAAATGTTAAAAAATATTATATTATACACAATACCCATACGCAATTGATGTGACGCATGCGCAATTAATGATGGCTATAAAGATAAAGAATTTCTTGACATTTGGGAGACTCGAGTGTAATTGAAAATTCAATAAACTTATTGTCAGAATGTTACAATTATTTAAATAAGTGACTCAGAAAAAAAAGAAGGAAGTGGACAGGTGGTTTTTCTAGAAACCGGTTCAAGTGCGCAATAAAATCTAAAAAATTTTCAATTCACCCTCAAATTCTCCTCAGGTAATTTCTAATATTAACCTGTTAAATTTTGAACATTTCCATGATCTATCCAAAGAGCATACGTGTCCCTTTCTTCAAACCCATTCAACATATTGTACTTGTAATTCTACTAAATTCGTGAAAATTGGAGTAACTTGATAAATTCTTGAGTTATCGTACAATTTCCATAAAATCCTTATAAAATGAAATGTATAAAATGTTTATTAAGTACACACAAGTAAACATATGTAATTTCTAACCTTACTTTTATGTCAAATGTATATATATATATATATATATATATATATATATATATATATATAGGTATAACCGGTAAAACTATTTCAAGAGAATAAATTACTAGATTTACGAACCGGTGTTTCGTTCTCCTTTGAATCTTTTCCGGCAGCCATTCCGAACACAATATTTCAAAAAATGTGTATTTTAGGTATTTCACGCTGGCACACACAAGACACGTCAAACTTTTTCAGCCAGACTTGATATCAGCGCGGCCGCCAGTTGCTGTCAGCTCTCTGCCATAAACCAAAGTTATTATAACAAGGATGTGGAACGAGCAGACGATTTGATTTGACCAAAGGCCATGTAAACATACACTCGAAGTTCCCATGTAGAGTTCTTAGTCGGTTATATTACACTCGACGTTCCCAATAGTAAATAAATCCAAACCAGAGTCGTTTCCATTATGGCTAAAGCACAATGGAGAACTAAGCCTATTCCCTAAACCTAATGATGGTTCTATCCTTTTCTATCGTATTGCTCCATCTTTCTTGTCACGTGACCGCAAAAGAGATAGGGCAATATGATAGAAAAGAACACAACCATAGGTAATAGGTTTAGTTCTGCATTGTGCTCTAGCCTTAAATGGGTTTGAAGTTTAATGTGCGGATTATTTTTTGAAGAAAAAAGGACTTTAAAAAATGGATTTGGAAAATAAAGAAAACTATATAAGTAAATGAAATTTAATCGTAACTATCAGAATTCTACTAATTTTTCATGTAAATTATATCTTCAATGTGTGTACAAAACGAAATGTACAGTACATGCAACGATGCCTACCCATCGAAACTTTGATTCGATATTAAAAGTTGTTCACCGACTATTCACTTATATACTCTATGCATATGCATTGCACTAAGTGAACGTACCCCTGGTTTTCTGTCAAACTTTAAATTATAAATAAACACAAAATGTGTGGAATAACCTCAGATTATGTGATTAATTAATTATTATATTAATAATTAAGAAAAGGTGTTGCGCAATTATGGAAAAGTGTATAATTACAAAGTGAAACAAATTAATTACAAAGTCTTGTTAGGAAAACTTCAAAAAAAAGTGTAATTTGTGTATTTTTTTATGAAGGTTAGAAAACTAGTTGTTTTGCATTATATTCTTTCTTAATTTAATTAAATTTTTTAATATAAAATTTAAATTAATTTATTAAAGTTTAACCTCATCTTATAAATACCTCAGAAATATAAAAGGAAAACCAAAGAGGCTATTTCTTTCTTTGCTAGTTTTCGACTTGAACAGTTTTGAAATATTTTTTTTTATATTCCGTTTATATTTATTACATTGATAAATATAACATGCCATACTTAAAAACTATTGTGAACAAATATTAAAAATAGTCTAGTATTAAGATATCTATATTAAGCTTAAATATAGGTTCACACATCGCTCCCGATCAGGAAGATTTTGAGGCAAGTTGTAAAGCATTATATCGGAAATCTTACTGCAAAAATAAATGGAGAGGAAGTATTAGTTGAGATTTTTATTTATTCCAATTTTCAGAAATTGAGTTCCACGTCTTTAAAGAAAAGAGCGAGGCTTTAAAGTTTACAAAAAGTGAAAAGAGGGGTCAATTAAAAACCTTTCAAAATCGTTCAGAGGCCGAAAATGTCTCTAGAAATGGTGGAGAACATCCGGGATTGAATGATTACAAATTGGATAAATTGGAAGTTTCTGGACCAGCCGTTGATGAGGAAAGATCCAGCAACTTCAAATCTCAAGATTTGATTCGTTTTAGAAAACTTATCGAAGCTGGCGATTTAGTTGGAGTCAGAACGACCATCTGGGAAAATCCTAGATATTTAGTCAGCGGTGGAGATACGCCAGCAATTTTACAGGTGAATTATAAATAAACTTCGAAGGAGCTTCTCAGGTAAACCACTTTACAGCGAAACAAAAACTATGAAGTTTTGTGTATAAGAAATGAAACTAGTATTTAAGATTTATAATTAATAATTTAAACCTTAGGGAAAAGGTAGAGGAAGACAAGTAATCGCTGTCGCAAGAACAGCTTGACCTGGTGCTAATGATGTTGGACGCAACGAAACAAGACGTGCAGCGAGTCCTTTTAGAACAGGAATTGGAATCTGTTGTGATCAGATTGAACAAGCAGAAACCGAATATATACTTCAAAATAAAGAAGGGCGGTGGCCTCTCTTTTAATTCCACCTGTCCGTTGACCAAATGTGACGAGAAATTTGTTCAAATGATTCTGTACGAGTACAAAATATTCAATGCTGAAGTCCTGTTTCGGGAAGATTGCTCTGCTGATGAATTGATCGACGTTATCATTGCTAATCGGGTTTAACTTCCCTGCCTTTATGTATACAATAAAATAGATCAGATCTCAATAGAAGAGGTCGACAGAATCGCAAGGCAGCCCAACAGCATCGTAGTAAGGTAAGGCAATTAAAATTGAGAAGCATGAAAGATATAATGAACACAACAAACAGAATTTAAATTGAGAACTTTGTTTCAGTTGTAACATGAAGCTAAATCTGGACTATCTTTTAGACATACTATGGGAATACTTGTCTCTCATAAGGGTATATACGAAAAACCCTGGCCAACCTCTGAATTTTGATGATGGATTGATTCTACGAAAGGGAGTCACGATAGAACATGTTTGTCATGGAATTCATCGCACTTTAGCGCAACAATTTAAATACGCGCTCGTATCGGTACGTAAAAATGTTTTTTATAGGGAGTTTAAAGTTAAAAAGTTTGTGAGTCTAGGGAATTCCGTAGTTGTTAGTGTGCGAGAACTGAAGCCGAAAAAGTTGAACGAGTTGACGGTTGATCGCTGAGGTTATGTCCGCTACGTCGGAAAAATGTGCACGTTCAATAAAAAGGTAAGTCTATTAATTATCCATCAGAAAATTAGCAATCGTTTCTGATTTATTCCTTCTTTTTCCTTATTTATTTTATTATTTATTCCTTGACTTTTTTGCTTATCTATTTATTTTAATAGCTGAATCCTTGTTGTGCACTGCATTTCTTATTTTTGTAAAATAAAATTTTATTTTTATATTTTAGGAGTTTTAAAGTAAGTCAAGCAAAAGTCTTGCAAAAATTCGTCGCTGGTGCATCGGTGAGGCTTGCGAGTACGGGGATCAGTTACTTTTGGAAGAGACGAATAAAGTCTTTAAGAAGGAAAAGAAAGTAAAGAAAAGGGTAAGAATGTTTTTGTGATACCAAACTTTGACTTTCTACAATCTGTTAATTCTAGTTATGAATTAATACGCTAAGAAAGAGATTTTATAAAAGAAAGACTGTTCTTATAATTAGTTGTACAAGAGTTTAACTCTTTTACTATGTTGTAACGATTTATAAATGTTCAAAGTGTAATTGAAGTTGTTCTACAAATTGCTATTCTAATTCTGAATTAATATGAGATTGATACTCTCTAAGAAAGAGATTTTAAAAAAGAAAGACTGTTCTTATAATTAGTTGTACAAGAGTTTAACTATTTTACTATGTTGTAACAATTTATAATTGTTCAAAGTATAATTTAAGTTGTTCTACAAATTACTATTCTAATTCCGAATTAATATGAGATTAATACTCTCTAAGAAAGAGATTTTATAAAAGAAAGACTGTTCTTATAATTAGTCCTACAAGAGTTGAACTCTTTCATTAAGTTATTACGATTTATAATTGTTCATCAAAGTTTCTAAAAATTGTTATTGCAGTTCTGATTAATACGAGATCAATATTCTGTAAGAAAGAGATTTTATAAAAAAAAGACTTTTAAATAAAGAAAATAATTTTGTACCTTGATTCATTGAGTTTATTTTTTAAAATTGCTTTTCCAAATTACTATTTAATTTCACAGAATAACGATCTTTTTAATAATTAACAATGCCATTTACGATGTTACTGCATAATTCAATTCGAGTATGCAATAACAACGATTAATAGTATTGTTAAATAATAAAAAGATCAATAAGAAAAATATTTCGATTTTGAATATCCCGCCCGCATGCTCGTTTTTAAATTTAGTTGAACCAGGCGTCACTTGAGCGCATCGTCGCTCCAAATCTGTTTCCACTATTTAACATGGAGCTTCACCCCCGTGGTTGGCCACAGCCACGGTCGTATAAACAGGTCCAGAATCTCTGGTGGTGATGGTGACTCGCGTTTTGTCCACGATTAGAGCTTCTCAACTAGCCACCAAAGGGTAGAGCGCAACGATCGGAGGGTATATGGTTTGTTTACATCACCGTGATTACTGTGGTTTACATAACCTAGTCGAACACACTTTTAGGTTAGTTTCGTTCCAACTCTCTACCCTCCGATCGTTGCGCTCTACCTTTGGTGGCTAGTTGAGAAGCTCTAATCGTGGACAAAACGCGAGTCATCTCTCTAATGCTTTCACTACCGGAGATTCTGGACCTGTTTATACGACCGTGGCCACAGCAGTCCACTATCCAGTCTATTATAGAGATCAGTGGATTTCTTATATAGGATTTCGTAAAATTTTTTTAAATTTTTTACAGTGTAGAAATCATATGTAAACAATGTTAGGTAATAGACGTTCCCATCCCTGTATGCACATCGCTCACACAAGTTTTTCTATAGCTTTGTGCTCGCTCCATCCTTATTTCTTTTGACTCCATGTATAACAATCACCAGCGCGGCTGCTGCATTTTCAGTTTTAAATTTAACCGTTTGTTTGGTTGTTTAAGAAAGTTGTTTTCTCTATTTCTTGTTTGCTTTGAAATTTTGGTTATATAGAATTTTGAGACGAAAAAAATGACGTCAACACAGCAGCAAACAAAATCTATCACATTGAAGGGATCGGCGGAATTAGTGAAGCAATATTTAAGTAAGTATTTCTTTCTTCTTTGTGAAGTCGGGTTTTTAACCTCCAAACTTTCGCGATTCTTTATTTATTATTTATTATTAATTATTTCATTTGTTCTTTTGATTTATACTTATAGAATGTCTGCAAGGAATTAATGCTCAATTTTTTACGAGTTATAAGATATTCGATATATTTGAAAAATGGTCAGTTTTTCAGGTTTTGGGTGTTGGAGCCAACTTATAATCTAAAAATTCGATTTCTTCATTTTACTTAAGCAGTGCCGGATCTAGGATTTAATCGAACCGGCGCAAAAACTTGACATTCGCGCCCTTTCCCTCCAGAATTTGAGATTATGTAATGACTTCAAAAAACTGACTTTTTTCAGACATATGAATTTTGTGCCCCCTGAAATTGCCGCCCGGGGCAGTCGCCCTGGTTTGCACTCCCCCCCCTGGATCCATGGCTGTACTTAAGGGCGTTGGACCCGAGTGTTAAGCTCAAAATTCCATTCTTCATTTTACTCAACGAAAATTATAAATAAATATTTTTTCGCTCTGTAGCGCTAATCTTTTTTCAAATATAAAACTGCATACAGAGTGAAAAAATATATAATTTCAAAATTCAATATTTTCATTTTACTTAAAAAATTTTTGAATTAGAAATTTTCTCGCTCTGTACACATAATTTTAGTTAATAATTGATTAATTCTACAAAGGGAAAAAATTCTTAATTTAATATTTGCTGAGTAAAATGAAGAAATCGAATTTTTAGATTAGTACTCGGTTCCAACACCCTTAACAAATATCAAAATTTTGAATTTTTTCCCTCTGGTATTAAACAATTTTTAACTAAAATTATGCGTACAAAGCGAGAAAATATCTAATTCAAGTATTTTTTAAGTAAAATTTTCAATTTTTCCTCTTATTCAAAAATTATTAAAATTAAATATATGTTCACTCTGTATGCAGTTTTATATTTGAAGAAACATTAGTGCTACAGAGCAAAAAAATATTTATTTACAAATTTCGTTGAATTAAATGGAGAATGGTATTTTGAACTTATCGCATAGGTCCAACACCCTTAAGAAGAAAAACGGAAAAAATATCGGAATGCATTCAACCCAAAGTGATTTACACCTCATGGTTTTTGTAAAATCATTTCATGTATCTAAGTATTAAACATATTTAGAGATCTCAAAATAAGCATTGCTGAAATAATTTTACAAGAAAACCGGGAGGTACAAAAAAATAAGTGGTCTACATTTGATAATAAATAAAATAATAATTCTTTTATTTAAAGTAGTAAGAATGATATCAAAATTCTACGTTCAATGATTCTAATTTGCAGTATTTATGTCCATTTTTTCAGAAAATATTGCTAGAGTAGCAGAAATTTATATTTTTGGATTAAGATTAAGGCTTGGTAGACTCCAAGGAAAAATAAGCATATTTTTCTTCATTCGTATATTGTATTCTATGGAAAATAAGTCCAAGTATTATACATTGAAACATTCATTATTTAAGACGTTATTCAAAATTTAAGAGAATTTTGAAATAATAATTTTTCATAATATTTAAATAACAGGCAAAAATACTTTAACTTGATTCCATTTGATTCCAAAATATATATAAAGCGGTTATAACAAGAAATAATATCTGCTTTCAGCATATGGAATCAACAGTATTCTTTACCAACGTGGAATTTATCCTCCCGAAACATTTGAACCACTGGAGCGTTTTGGTATCTTCTTTTTGATGTCAGTAGACCAAAAGATCAAAACCTTTTTGGAAACGGTTCTCGGGCAAGTCCAAGAATGGCTCGAACAAAGAAAGGTTCACAAAATAACGTTAGTCATCACAAATGTTAATACGAAAGAAGTTCTTGAGAAATGGGATTTTAAAGTGGACTACGAAGGCGAAACCCCAAATGGAACGAGTACTCATGGAGATTCTGGAAAATTTCCAGATGTCGGACACAAAGATATCACCACAATACAGAAAGAGATTCGGGAAGTCATCCGACAAATTACAGGTATAAAAAGTTTATGAGCAAATTACAATGTTTCATATGTGAAGGGTGGAAATCCAAAAATACCTAAGAGCCATTTTCCATATTTTATGAGCGGACGAAAATACGTTTGCATTTTGCCATTTTTCAATATTTTTTTTTCTGTAAAATATTATTAGATTAAAGTGGAATACATCACGTGTTAAAATTTCAAACATTTCCGACTAAAATTACAAAAGATAAAGCCTTTTCAAATTTGACCACGCATAAGTCGAGGGGGTATGGAAATCCAAAAGTACTTATGAATCAATATTAATAATATTGTAATACACGTCGTTTATTCATCGCCACTAAAACTACTTTTTCGGTTTTCGTGTTTACGATTCACCATGTCTACGTTATTACGGCGACTAGAATAATGATTTTGGTATCAAAAGGTTTGTAAACGAATACAGTATTAAGATATGTATACCGATTTAACGATTTTTTCGTTAAAAAGATTTGCCAATAGAATAATGTTGAGAGACGATTCTTACCTTGACAGTTGACACTGCGTACTACTGAGATGGTTGTTTTAAGGTCGAGTAATAGACCTAATTCATATTGTAGTAAGCTTTAACAAACATCCTAACATACAGATAAGTATATATGTAAAGTTCAATACTCTAGAACCTCGATAGTTTGCCTTGAAACACGGGATTTCCATAAGGTGCCATTGGCTCATAAAAACTATTTCGAATTTCGCACTGCTTTTAACGGTAAAATGACGGCCTTAGATTGTACATAGATTAAAAAAAAAATTTTGTTCGAAAAAATGGCTCTTATGTACTTTTGGATTTCCACCCTTCATGTGTATTCGAGTGCCCAGCCAAATCTTGATTTTTTAGATTTCTAAAACGCTGAAGCGAATATTTCTTTTTCATGGGGTAAAAGTTATTCTGTAGTTTTCACAGATTTAAAAATATGTTCAAAAGTCGTTTTTATGCTAAAAGGATGACTTTCATTTTTAATTTCTTATTTCGATATTTTTTAACCCTAGACGGCTCCCCTGAATTTTTCTACCTTCACCGAGACCTGTGGATGACAAATTTCCCCCATTTGGATTTAAACAAATGAAAATCGCAAAAAATCGTGAAATTAACATTTTATGGAAAAAATTATGTCATTTCTTTTTTAATTAATTAATTATGAAATTTCAAACGGCATTTTGAAGGGGACGAATTTCACTTTAAGATGATGTAGGTTATGATTATATTCCTTTCAAAAAGTATATATGGTCATTTGTGTTGTTAGGTACGGTGAGTTTTCTGCCTCTTCTTGACTGTCCATGTTCCTTTGATATTTTAACGTACACCGTTCCGGACTGTGGAATTCCGAAAGAGTGGGATGAGACTCCGCCCGTTTTCATTGCCAATAGTCAGGAAGTTAAGCTTCGATCATTCTCCACTTCTCTTCACAAAATGGATACTATTGTCAGCTACAAAAAAACTTGAATATCAAGTAAAGAGTTACAGAATCTTAGAATCTCAATACACCTTTTAATAGTTTTTTAATTGTACATACTAGACTCCAGTACGCTTAAAGTATTTTAAAAATTGTTTACTGATTTTCTAACTTAATATAAAATTTCGAAATATTTGCATAAATGAAGAAACAACGAATTTTTGTGAATACTTCTATATATTTTAAAAAATGTTAAAAACAGTAACCAAAACAGTGAGTTGCATCACTTGTATATAAATTTGTTGTTTATTGTATACACTTGAGAAAATGTGAGATAAAAGGAAAGTTTAATTCTTTTTATTGTAACATAAGACCTTCCATGGCGTAAGAATTACATTATTATATTATTTTATATAAGGCTGTATCAGAATTTCAGAACTCCGAAAAAGGGCAATTTTTTAAAACAATTTTCAAATTGTTCATTTAGTTTCTGGATATTAGAGGAGATGGCTCGAATTTGATATACCAACTCCTTTTCGATGGATTGCTGGGACTCTATGAACCGAAATTCGATCAACAATAGGTCATTCGAAAGGTTATTTAATAACCTTTCGGATGGTTCGATTGATTTTTTCATATCATCAACGAGTCTTTTTAATAAAGATTTTTCAAAAAACGAGTTTTTCGAAAATCGTTAAATGGTGGCTCTAATTTGATATATCTATAAAAACATCAAATTACATGAAAAATAAACAATTTTCCCATATGAAAATATTTATTAATATTATTTAGGATGATACAAAGTTCTTAGGAACTTATTGACAATAGACAACAAAATATTGATAACAGACAAGTATATCAAATTAGAGCCACCCGGTACAAAATGTTCATGTTTAAAAAGCATAACCCCTAAAAAGAAGCATCTCCATATCTACCGAGCAATACATATTCTACTAACCCTACTTTACTACTACATACAACATTTATTGGAAAAACTACATTCTCGAAATAATGAATAGACATTTAAGACTTACCTGAAATGAACTCAGGATATCCGATTTTTTATTTTTCTGTTTAACACTTTTTGTGAAGCGAATGAAACAGTGAAACTGTCACTATTTTACACTACTCTGAAGTGCATTCAGTTCTCACTGTTACAGTGTTGCCAACAATGAAAATCGCGTTTGTACTCAGAAAGTGTACTCAAAATTCTGAAATTGTACTTTCGAAGACAGCGCCGCGGTGACGCCACTAACTACCAAAATTTTGACGCGAAATTTTAATTATTAAATTTTAAATTATTTAATTATCTACATACTCGTAGCAATAATAATTATTGTAAGTTAATTAAAGTAAGAGCCCTTCAACTAAGTATGAAAATCGTCACCGAACTCGTCAAAAATAAATATACTGGTAATTTAGAAGAAACTATTATTTATTGCTTATGAACTCTAGCTATAAATTTTAATTTATATTACAGAATGAAGAGATGTTGCTTAATTGTACTCAATGTACTCAATTGTACGTAATTGTACTCAAATGTACTTAAAGAAACAAAGTACAAAATAAATTGTACTGGAATTGTGATTGTGGTACTCTGGTACTCAAATTTTGCAAATTGTACTTTTTAGTACAATTGTACTGCAAATAGCAACACTGCACTGTTACCAACCTAGTACATGTTTTAGTTTTCGAGAAATCCAGGTGGCTCAAATTCAAGCCCTATATCAAATTCAAGCCATCTCCTGTACAGTGAGAGAAGTTTCGTTTAACCGTCAGGTCGCTGTCGTACCTCAATTTAGTATAGCCGCTCTCTGGTTTTGAGACGGCAGCTACTCCAGAGTCGGGCAACTGCAGCACCAA
>CAJFCO010017561.1:32039-47328 GCA_904066015.1 Synergus gifuensis | reverse complement strand
AACATACGTCGAAAACCTCGAGTGACGCGTCACAACCCATCCCTGCTATACATTGGTGCACCATTTTTTTTAAAGTTAATTTCATATAAAATTAAATAAAATACTCCAAACTCGCCAAATTCAAGTGCAGCTTATGGGGAACTCGAATATACAAAGCACAGACCTGATCATTTAGCAAGCTCCACCCACCGAAAACGCTCTCAACCAATTAGCTTCGGCTAGAAAGAGACAAGTTTACCCACCGTTGCAACTTCTCTCTCTGACGCATTATCACGCGCTTTCCTACAGCGTCCAGCAGTCCATTTCTATTCGCGCCATTCGCGGTGAGCACGAAAATTACTATTACTATTCGGAAAATTACTATTCGGAATATTACTATTGGGAACGTCGAGTGTACATTTAAATTCAGCTCGTCAGTCTCCTTCCTGAGTGCCGTAAGATCCTTAAGATCTTAAAATCCTTAACATTATCCAAACGTTTCGGAGCGCTCAGAGGCGCTTCCGAAAAAAATCTAAAAAAATTATTTATAACAGCCTTTCCACAAAAATTCTTGCTGAATGTTAGTTTTGAATAGTTTATACATCATTTAAGCGAATAAAAAAATTTTGAAAAAAAGAAAATTTCCTGGGTAGTGTAACCCCTTAACGAAATCCGTGCCAAAGACCCTCGCAATATTAACGAAATTCCTTCTCTCAAATGTCACACAAATTGCGCATGTGTATTGCGTATAATAGAATATTTTTAAGCATTTTAAATTGCGCGCGAATAGCAACCAATCACATGCCGAGCGCAACTTATGTGCAGTGTATCAAATGAGATTTGAGGTGACTGCTGGTTAATATTGCGAGAGGAATGCGGTTAATATTGCGAGGTTGTTAATATTGGGAGAGTCGAGTCTATATGGATTGAGCCCTTTTGCCTGCCTGGCGTGCACGGTCGTATAAACAGGTCCAGAATCTCCGGTGGTGAAAGCATTAGAGCGATGACTCGCGTTTTGTCCACGATTAGAGCTTCTCAACTAGCCACCAAAGGTTGAGCGCAATGATCGGAGGGTAGAGAGTTGGAGCGAAACTAACCTAAAAGTGTGTTCGACTTGGACAGTTCGCGCTCACGGTCAATCGGTCATCTGTACTATTTTCGTTAGTACAGTTTTTCGTTTTAAATGATCGTTTAATATTAACATATTTTACAATGCCGAAATCGTGTTGCGTTCCGAAGCGTGACAAGGAATATAGTGGTGAAAAACGTTCAATTTTTATGGTTCCTAAGGATGAGGAACTTCGAAAAATATGGGAGGAAGCTATTCCAGGAAATCCAAGACTTAAATCTTTTCATAGTGTTTGAGAAAAGCACTTTAAAGAAAATTGCATTATACGTGAGTATACTCACAAGGATATTATATTTGAATAGGGAGGTTTTGAAATCTAGGTTATTTAAACCACAGTGATCACGGTGATGTAAACAAACCATATACCCTCCGATCGTTGCGCTGTACCCTTTGGTGGCTAGTTGAGAAGCTCTAATCGTGGACAAAACGCGAGTCACCACGGCTACCGGAGATTCTCGACCTGTTTATACGACCGTGCTGGCGTGTTACCAAGTAAGTATGGTGGGATGCTGTGTATAGCGGCCATATTACCATGGGAAGTTTCTTGGCTTTCCATTGGTTGAAATTTTAGTGTGGGCTTTTAAAATCTATCATTGTTGTGTAAACCGGGACTTCCGTTAACCTATCATAAGCCAAGCAACAAATCAGCCAATTAGAGACTTCAAAACTTCCATAAGTAATATGGCCGCTCCATGCCACCTTCGCAACTCAACTGGCACAACCACATCCCCCTAGCAGAAATTAGAACTTTGGAACTTTGTGTTCCATCAATATATTCTTACGTTTTTACCTCTTATTTGAGGTTATGTTATTATACTCGCTATTCGCTATTCGCAATTTTTCGAAAAGAAGACGGAAAAGAATTATGTATATTATTTTGTACTGATTTTGAATTATCAATATATGTCTTTTTAAACTGGTCAAATAGAATGTGAATGAAAGAACAATTTTCAAAGGAGATATTTTAGTAAATTCTCATTATGTATAACGTTAGTATGTAAATATGTAGTGATGTTTATATTCGAAAATAATTTCTGATTTTTATTTATATTTATATTTATTTGACAATTTAAAAACAGTAATTCTTATACTTACGGTATTAAAGTATGAGGTATATAAAAAATGAGTAGTATTAAGCTGGAAGTGCAGTGGTCCCCAATCCATTCAAACAAATTTATCACCTGGGGAACCGAGATATTTTTGTATGAGATCTCGCCGATCAAAGAAACTATCAGACCCTCGTGTATCAAAGTATCGGATTCAACGACTGCTTATCTACTCGCAACAAACACTAATCATCATTATGTCAAATGCATTGACATTTATCCGAAAGCTGAACCGGATATTTTACTCGCTGTTGGCCATGCGAATGGGAAAGTTGTTTTGACAACTTTTGGTCCAACTGCTTTTGATTCTTTGGGCTTGACAGGAAAGGAACTTGGTACGCATTTTTCCAGTGTTTGTCACGTTAATGTTCAAAAGTAACGTCGTGTTAACGTTACAGTTACTCAAAATTGTAAAAATTTGTAACGCGATACCATTACTGAGGAAAAGTAACTCGTTACATTGCGGTCATTTTGCTTTATTAAATTTTTATATAATACACCACATAGAATGTAATTAGCACGCTAAAGTGTCTCTGACAATCATTTATGCTTATAATAATTTTAAAAAGCCCTATGTTAAGGGGTTAATACCAAAGAACATTTTTGAAAAATTGATTTTCTAAAAAGTGTGAATTCTTATAACAAATATATGTAGAATTGTTGGGTTAATCGTTATTTTGGTCATAAATATGGAGAACAGGTCGATAAACGCAGTTAAATATAGGGGTCCTGGGCAACTTTTGTCTAAGCCATTTTTTCGTAGATAAAGTATTTTAGAAGATAATTATAGATTAAAATGGATCACCCTGTACTTTAGAACAAAAAATTTAAACGCGTTTTTCTCGAAACAACGTTTTTCAACCTGGTCGCCATGATTCAGAAAAAACTATTGGATCGATCGGGCTGAAATTTGGATATGTTATTCTATACATATATCTTCATCGCATGAACTAGAATCATAATTATTGATTATTATTTAACCCTTTTTTTATATAAAATAATTTACGGTAAAAAAAAAGGTGAAAAATTTTCAAGTCGGACATTTTGAATTTATTTTTTTTTCGGATTTCAACCATCCTAGTTCATGCGATAGGAACAAGTCTATTCTTTATAAATCTCATTGATTTTTGTGATTTAGAGCCTCCAAACTTGAGATATCATGGTGACCAGTGTTTAAAATGGGTAACTTCAGGCAGCCATACCAGCCAGATTTATCATTAAAAATAAAAAAAAAAATTTTGTAATAGTATTTTATATCTATATTCATGTGTGAAAAGTTAGAATCTGTAATATAAATTTTAAATTGAAAAAAAAAAAATTCTTAAAAAAAGGTGAAAACTTTGGTACTAACCCCTTAACATACATTCCTCTCTTTCTCTCTCTCTCTCTTTCTCTGAAAAGTCACGCAACATATTCGCAGTGAATATCAAGTGCAGTTTGAGAGAGATAATAATTTGCCGTTTACGGGAGTCGAGTGTATCTTAATCTTCATTCATTTATTTTACCATATTTTAGTCTCATAAACAATCCTGCTATAGAAAATGCTTCTATAAACTGGATGTCGCGCTATGCACATTGCGGCGAAATGAAAAAACGATGTTCAAAATAACTTCTTGGTCGCAGTTTTTTTCATCAATTTTCAATGAGGCCAATTTTTGAATTTTTTTTTTTTTTAATTTTTGTTTTTAATTTTCTGTGAAAATTTTTCTCAGCGGCATTAGGCCTCAGCTTTGATGCAAAAGGGTCGGTGCAAGAAAAAAAAATCGTTGACATGTCAAGTTATATGTTATAAAACAAATATTAGCAACAAATAACCGGTATGATGGATTATGTTGTTACATTCTCATCAGAGAAGGTATTAGATTTGTGTAAAATTTGACCCCCCCAGTTTTTGTCAAATGTCCACGTTTTGAGACCCCCTGAACCCGAAAAGAATGTTTTTACACACGCGCGCGCGCGTGTGTATGTGTGTGTGTGTGTGTGTAGATTTTTAGTTTGCGAGCACGATAACTTTCGAAAGAATTGACCGATTGGATTGTTCTTTGGTATACTCCTTTAGTGTCCTAAAATGAAGGTCAAGTTCGTTGGCCAGCCATTTTGGATAAAAATACAGAAAGTTGGAGCATTTTGAAAAATTTTGAAACCACTTTTTTTTAATCTATAAATTCTAATGTATGTTCGTAGTACTCAAAAAGTCGAACAATTTTTCTTAATGACTTTTTTGGATAAAAACAAATTGAAAGACATAACATTTTGAAAATCCAAAAAAATGAAAGAAAACTTCAATTAGAAGTCAAACAACGCACGATATGAAAAAAAGTCTAAAGATGAAAAATTTTTCTTTTTGAACGCCCTATAGTATCGGAATAACAACTTTTTGAATTTCCTTAAAAAATCGAAAATTCAAATCTTGAGCCAAATAACGCGAGATGCAGAGAAAATGATACCAAACATAATTATTGGCCTTAAAAATATCTACAAGTTCTCCTTTGGCCATTTTTCAATAGGATGAGTAGTTTTCGTTTTAATTGTGAAAAATATCCTCAAACAGAGCCGAGCGCGATGCGCGAGGTTTACATCAAATATCGAGCGCGAAGCCCGAGTGCCCTGATAAGAATGTGCTCCTTAAGGTCGACAGAACCTTAAGTAAATTAGTTAACTTTTGCATTCAAAACTGTAATTTAATTTCATTTAAGTTAAAAAATATATAAAAATATAAATTATAAATATAAAAAAATTAATTAAAATATAAAAATATAAATTATATATAAAAAATATATAATTTAATTAAATTTAAAAAATATATATATATAGTTTCAAGTGTCCTGTAAGGCGCAAGGTTTACGAAGGGCACAAAGATGTGGTATCCGATATTTTTTCTTAAATTTACATAGTTATTATAAAGAAATGCATGATTTGAACAATTTTAGGCAGAAACGAACCGAATTTTCTTTCGTTTGTCTTCGAATCTCATTGTCTGTCATTCAAATTGATGTATTTTTGTTGTATAATAGCATTTGTTAACTTTATAAACAATTATTATAAACAAATGCATGATTTGAACAGTTTTAGGCAAAAAAATCGAATTTTCTTCCAATTGTCTTCAAATTTCATTGCCTGTGATGAACATTCATATATTTTTGTCATCTTATATAATTTGTTAAATTTATCAACGAATAATATAAATCCTTTCTTAAAAATCTGCCCGCTTCGCGGGCACATTCTCATCGCGCGCGGCTCGCTTCGCGCTACGTTCATATCATGCATTTGTTTATAATAATTATTTATAAATTTAACAAAAAAAATCGGCTAGCTTTCCGAGCACATTATTATCACACGTCGCGCTTTTGCACTCTTCGGGACGCTTGCACTCCTTTATCAACCTTTATCCATGCTATTGTATACTTTTATTTTAATTACTTGAGATTAAAGGGCATGCTCTGCCCGTTGTTTCTGAAAATTTTTTTTCGAAGTCACCACGGCCAAACGAAATGATACATCGTTTTCAAACTTTGGGATATGGGAAATGAGACACTAAATTGCGTTCTAAAATTTAATTTGAGTAGTAATTTTAAAAAAATGCGATCTCTGCCTTACCGACTTAGCTTTTTTTTTTTTAAATTACTACTCAAATTAAAATTTAGAACGCAATTTAGTGTCTCATTTCCCATATTCCAAAGTTTGAAAGCGATATATCATTTCATTTTGCCGTGGTGACTTCGAAAAAAAGTTTTCACAAACCACGGGCAGAGCATGCCCTTAAATGAAGAAGAAAACTAATTTAATTAAGGTTCTCTATCGACCTTAAGGAACACATTCTCATCAGGGCACTGGCAGTTCGCGCTCGATATTTGATGTTAACCATAATCAAACTTTGCGCTCGGCTCCGTTTAACAATATTTTTTACGATTAAAACGAAAACTACTTATTCTATCAAAAAATTGTCAAGGAAAATTTGTAGATCTTTTTAAGACCAATAATTATGTTCTTACAATTTTCTCTGTATCTCGCGTTATTTGGCTCAAAATTTGAATTTTCGATTTTTCAAGAAAATTCAAAAAGTTGTTATACCTACCATTTTTATAGGACGTTCAGAAAGGAACATTTTTCATCTCTGAACTTTTTTTTATATCCTGCGTTATTTGGCTTTAAATTCTAATTTTCTTTCTTTTTTCTTTTGAATTTTTAAAATGTTATAAATCTGACAATTTTTTTTTATCAAAAAAAGTTATCATGATAAATTGTTCGACTATTTAAGTATTACAAATATCAGTAAATAAAATTCAAATTCTATTACATCTACGTTAGTTATTTGGTATAGGCGTCCGTCTCTAGCAGTCAAAATCGAATGCTTATGACTCATGTTGTAATGCAAAAGTGAACACGACAAGCATTAGGATTTAATTCTTAATAATCTCTTTCATTCTTATTTGTTCTTCATCATTTCTTTCTTTCATTCCAAACTATTGTTATATTAATTTGTAAAGTTACAAAAATAATTCTTACTTGACTTTACAAATCTATATCACTAATTATTTCAATATTTTGTAAATCCAGTTCATACTTCGAGTCTTGCCTAATTATTTAGGTCTTCACTTGCGAAATTTATCGATCTAATCTCGCAAGTAAAATTTTAAAGAAATAATGATTTATAAAAAAAAAGAATATTTTTCAGAGGGTTGGTACGTAACATACAGCTCTATGAAAATTTAAACAAACAAAAATTCAAAACTCGGCTTCGATAGATCTCTTAAGAATTTAGTGCTGAATTTTTAAAAGAAAAGAATTGAAAATCCATGAAGAATTGTGGCCTAGAAGTTATTTTAAACATTGTTTTTTCATTTCGCCCCACTGTGCGATATGAGTGTAATTTTAAGGATATAAAATGAATTCAAAAATATTTCTTTTTAATTTGTACGATTTCAATACATTTCGAACAATTCAGAAGATTTCAAATAGTTCCAAGAGATTTAAAAATATTTTTTGCTTCCTCATAGAGTAAGCAAGCTTTGTATCGAAGAAAAAATTTGCGATTTCAATTTTACGACATTTGTCATAATTCAACCTCAGGAGTTTGAAAATGAGGTTTTAAAAATTGTCCGCGTAAGTATGTATGCCATCGTTACCTTTTCTGTAATAACTTAAAAACAATTTGAGCCAGAGTCACGAAATTTAGTAGGATTATAATTCTAAATGATGCTCGTAATTGATCAAGTTTACAGATTGATCAGATAAGGAGAAATGCTTTTTCTTTAATTTTGAATTTTTCTGAAAAATCGTTTTTGGTATGATTTTTTTTTTCAATTTTGATTATATTGGTGAAAAAGAAATTGTAAAAAGAGATTTATGAAATACATCTTTTTTTTCATCCAAAATATATAGGGTGATTTATTCAACTTGATATTTCAAGAACTAAACTTAGAAAATTTGAAATTTTCAATAATTTTTATTTCAGATTTGAAAGTAATAGAAGACTTTATAAACCAAATTTTTTTCAGCAAGAGATGGTACTTATTATATATAATTTTATAAAATGATTATAACTACTTCTCAAAAAATTTAACTCTTAGAAAATTTTTTGATTTATTAGTTTTTTGTTTTTCAGTAAAAGGTTTTTAATCTTAGTGCATTCATTTTCAACCTTTGATGGCTTGATGGGGAGAGCTTGGCATCTTGCTTGGTATATAGAGTGGTCGAATCTCCACTGCTGTTGGGCGGACGAAGCCGAGAGGCCCCAAAGGACGCCTGAGGCTTGAGCCTCGCGCTATTCGCCAGTAGCGAAACGAAAAGAGGAAAATTTTCGACATTACTCCTAAATTTATTAAAATATCCAATTGAAAATTTCTAAAATTAAAGAAAATATGCTAAGGTACGTTTATCTGGTCCTCAATATTGAAGCGTTTTGAAAAAAACTAATTTTCATGTAGAATGACTCAAATCTACCACTTCACGTTTGACATTTCATGGTAAAATTGCAAAGATATTGTTTGTTTTCGGAAAAAAGAATATGTTTTTGTTAAAAGGTGAATTTTATAAAGCTTTTGAGGTTAGAGAACTCTGCAATGAAGAACCAGAAGAATCACTGGATTGGTGGCTATCTGCATGATGCTGCCCTCTCGATACTTGGCGGGAATTTGAAATTTTAATAAATGTAAGCATCGAGATGGCAGCAGTGTGTCCAGTTTTGATACGCAGAGTTACACATGCATCTAAAGAAGAAGAGAGAGGGAGTATGATTCATACGGATGATACACTCCCTCTCTCTCTCTATACGGACAAGCGCTTTATGTGTAACTCTGCGTATCAGATCTGGACACACTGGATGGCAGCACTATTCAGACAGCCACCAATCTAGCGTTTCTTCTCGTTCTTCATTGGAGAGTTATCTAACATCAAAAGCTTTATCAAATACACGTTTCAATAAAATCACTTTCTTTTTCCCGAAAACAGAAACAATCAATATATTATATTTTTGCAATTTTGCAAGGAAATGTAAAACATGAGGTGAAAGATTTGTGTCATTCTATAGATTTCACCATTATTTTGTGATTTTTGTTTTCATATTTTGGTTGAGAGCTCCAACATCCTTAATATTGTACCTTAACATTAATTTTAAATATTTTCAATTTGATTTTTCAATAAATTTAGAAGTAAAGTTGCAGAGAAAAATATTTCGATAAGATAGGGATCGCATAAGTAATACATCGACCTAAGATGTCTTAATAGCTTTGGAATCTTGTGATGTTTCTTACAATACATTTAAATATTTTTAAATTACTTGAAAATCTTGAAACTCTTCTGAATTCTTTTAAAATTCCTTTTAGACTATCAACTGACAACGTTTTTTGTGAAGTAGGAGTATAAAAACTAGTTAGTGGCTAATATAATAGGGAAATCACCCTTCTTTAGAAATTCATAAATGCCAGACGCCTTGCCCGTTTCGTTTTGACACTTGAGGAAGGTGATAAATTGAAATTTTCAATAAAGAGCAGGTAGCGCAATGTTCTCGAAGTTGGTTTTTTCACATCAAAATTTCAATTTTTCACCTGCCTCAAGTGTCCAAACGCAACGGGCAGGGCGTCTGGCATTTATGGATTTCTAATGTTACTAACTCTTAGTCTATTTAAAATTCTTTAAAATCAATTGACAGCTTTGGTCTCAATTCTAAAGTGCAGGCGGCAATTACAAATCCAACCAATATATGAAGAGAGAACGTGGCTTCAGATTTCGAGAAACTAGTTTTTATATAATCGCAACTTCGTTTTTATGATAGGATTATTTGAATGTCTCTAGAATCTTAAGAATTTGATATATTTTACTAAAAACTGAAAATTTTATTATAACTGGAAATTATATTTACATTTAAACAAACTAATTAAAAAATACTGAATTTATCTATAAGCTCTCTTTTGTTTAAACTATTATGTTTTTCAATATTTTGTTATAATATAATATATTTTACAATAGTACCAGCTTTTCCACAAGTTTTTCGCACATTCGATATCTTCTGCCTAATAGAATTAATATTTTTAATTATTTAAAGTTTTTATAAAGTAACGTTCAGTAACGACCGTTACATCCTACTACTTTCACCGTTACTTGTTGTAAAAGCAACGCGTTACTGTTGCCGTTGCTAAAAAAAAGTAAATTTTCGGGTAACGCGTTACTGTCAAACATTGCATTTTTTATATTTGTTTCCAAGAGAAAAAATTAATTTTGTTTCCTTATTATGAAATTACATATTCCTGTTTTAGCTCCAAAACATGCAAGACAATGTAACGCTGTAGCTTGGAATCCAGTTGATACAAATTTAATTGTCTCTGGATTAGACAAATATCGTACTGATCATTCAGTTCTTCTCTGGGACGTATTGAGAACTCCCTCAGGGTCTGACAGAAGTCATCATCATAGCACATCACAATCAGATTCAATCAAACCAATTTCAGAAGCTGGTGTTTCCGAAACTACACATTCTCTCGCTTGGTTTAACAACGAGCCAAAATGTTTAGTGGTTGGTGTAAACAACAAACAATTGAAGATCATTGACTTCAGAGGTAATAAAATATTTTTCAAGTTTTGTTCAGTAAAATTTAAAACGTTTACCCTGCTTAAAAAAATCGTTAGAACTTAGATAGAAACCCGTTGGATCATGGATTTCTATTAGGGTTCTAAACAGAACAAGAAATTGTGCCCGAATTGTGTTCTACCCGTATTTCAACAAGATCATATCAGGCTCTAAGAAGCTTTTTATCTGGTTTCTAAACAGAACAAGAAATTGTGCCCGAATTGGGTTCTACCTGGATTTTAACCAGGTTTAATAAGGTTCTAAAAAGGGTTATATTTGGTTTCTGAATGGAAGAAGAAATTGGTCGCTAATTGGGTCCTATCTGGGTTCCAAACTGATCGAAATGAAAAATTTTAAAAAAATTGTTTTTAATACAATCACTGCACTTAATTTACGTAAACATTACGCAATCGCACGCAAGGTTTCTTACGCATATAATTGCACGCGCAAACGCTTCGAAAAATTGCACTCGCTGGGAATTCGGATCCCCGATCTCAACATCCTAAAACCTAATACGCACGCACTAACTCACATAGACCCAGCTAGAAATCCATCTTTGGTTTAAGGAATCACAGATAGCATATATTATAGCATGTATATAGCATATACCATATATAGCATATATTTTACCAGTGATCCCAGATCGGAAACAAGACACTCGCATAGCATTACAGGTCTATGTTCATGTGAAAAGAGTAGGAGGTCGAGAAACAGAGAAGTCAGTTGTGCGTGCAACAACAGTCATGTGCTCTGAGCTACACTTTTCACACGGACATAAACCTGTAATAATGTGCGAGTGTGTCTCGTTTCCAATCCTAAACTAAATAAGTAAATACAACATATTATATATTTTACGTTATAAAAATAACAATTATTAGATTGTTTTCAAAATTAACTATATGTTTACTGTAGTATGGATGGTTAATTAATTATTTAATTAATTAATTAATTAATCATAATAAATTAGTTAATTGTTTGTTTTTAATATTACCATAAAACTGCTTTTTAAAAAAAAATATTTTCGATATATTTCGAGTTTAGACTCGTGATAAAATGATGATTAACGTAACCAAATTCAAATGAGCGCTCCGTCGATTGTCGAACAGCACTATCGATACTTACGTGACGACGAATCAGATTGCCGAAAAAGGCGTTAGGTTATTTCGACTTCGACTTCATCATCTTTTTAGAATAGGATATTTTTAAGTTCTTCTGATTCGTCTCTGCGCAATCACGTCGCGTCGATATCCCAGATGTTTCCACTCTTGCTACCCTCGGTATCGCTCCCACTTCGGTGACACTTCGAAAATTCCTACTCTTTTAGCAAGAACCAATCGCCGTGAAAAGATTCCTACCTTTTTTCGCAATAGCAAATCACCGATGACCATGTAAGCGTCTATCGAATCTATAAAGATACACGTTAAGCGAGAATTTCGACAAACTGTCCCCGGCTGATCCCCAATTAAGACCTACTTGACTTTTCCAACCGGCGGAGCGTTTCCGTACGTCGCATACCCAGAATTCTAGTCCCAGATGTGACCACCCATAAAGCACTATCCCTACGGTAGTAGCTGCTTATCACTAACCGACGCCACCCAGACGCGACTACCCATCCGAACCATAGCCATACAACAACACCGCTTAACCCCAAACATACCCTACACAATTTAGCCTTTAACGAAACACTTTCCACTATTTTTGTAAACTTAATTATATCTGTTTTCTTCTAAATAAACCGTTTCAATTTTAACCCTACGCATTTCTTCTAATTTATTTTAATATAATAATAATCCCTCTTTCACTTAATTTTGATTAAGATTTCGAGTCTCTCCCACAATTCGACATCAATTTAAATTTTATTCAATTGTAGGTCAATGTTTTTTTCCTCTAGCAAAATTTCTAGTATTTTCGTTTTTCTGGCTTAAGTTTCAATTTTTCTCACTTATTTTTATAAAAAAATTCACCTTTTATAATGACAAAAGGTAGGTACTGTGATAATCTGTTTTAATGTATGATAGTCTGTTTTAATCCTTCCAATTAAAATGTGATTAACATTGTTGCTTTTCAGATTCGGTTAAGATTGCTAACACGACTCCAACAAAGTCAGTTTTCAGTTTGGCCGTTAATCCTCACAATGACTTTCATCTACTCTCACATGTTGATAATCAAATTACGATATGGGATACTCGTTATTTTGAAAAACCAGTCCTTACTTTGCCACAGAATAGGCAAGTTACGAAAGTTTTGTGGTGTCCAACGAGAAATAATTTGTTGGGTTCGTTACAAAAAGATTCAGGAGCTCTGTATCTTCATGATATTCAACAGTGTGGACCTGGTGACGATACAGAACCTGGTGCATTGGAAAGAACGGTCGTGCCACCCTGGACAAGTCCAACGAGTTTTTCCTGGCATCCCAAACATGTGAATCGACTCTTGGGTATATCACAACAAGGTAACTTCGATCTCCACATTTTACTTAACAAATATAAGTATAATATATTGCATGACAAGGGTCGAAAGGCAACAATTTCACGAGTATATCACAGTGAAATCGTTGCCTCGGCCCGAGTCATGCATACAATTTTTCATTACACCGCAAATCGAAATTCAACTTGAGATGTCTAGAGTTTCATAGGGGGCTTTAGGGGATCCGGGGCGAAGCCCCGGCGGGGTCCAGGGGCGGAGCTCCGGCGGGGAACTCAAATCATTTCAAAAGAATTAAATTATGCATATATGATAACAACACATGAGAATAAATGTTATTTTACTTTTATATTTACTATTAGATTTTACTTTAAAAGAAAATACTGTTTTTTTTCCAACCTTCAATATTGACAGACGCGCTCGATCCTGATCGAAAATATGTAGATTGAAGTTGGCTTTAAGATAAGTCGACTCGAAGGAGTCAAAGCTCGCGAAGGATAAAACAAGTGAGCTACAGCATATGTAAATGCGCGAGTGGACAGAAAAACATACCGCCATTTAGATTTATCTGTCACTTTCTTCCCTAGAGAACATTTATCTGTCACTTTCTTCCCTAGAGTACATTTATCTGTCACTTTCTTCCCTAAACTAGAAGAGGTTGCATTTATATCGACGAGATTAGGCGCGCGCTGGAGCGCGCGTGTTTCGTCTATATAGAAACTGAAATGACAATTTAAATTCGCGCGCCATATGAATTGACCAATAAGTTTAGCGCTCTACGCATGAAGTTAGCTAAAAGGTAACACATAATGAGGAACGCAATATGAAGTTGTCTGAAATGCATGTGTTTTTTAGAAAAGAATTAAGCTTATTTAAATTCTTGCTCAGATTCTTGTTCACCTATTTGCTGGATTTATATTTGCCTATATTTATGAGATTTTAAGAAAGTACCCCGCACTAATCACATGGAAAAAAGGTCTTTCTAGATTTCTCTGAAATTTTGATATTTTATAATTTATGGTCCTTCAATAAAATTTATGTATGATCAAAAGTTAAAAAGTGGACAGTTTTTCATCCCTAACGCATCAAAGGTCGTAATAAATGTCGTTTGGGAGAATCACCGCAGAAACTACGAAACTGTTCGGCGCAACGTCGATGTATCATGCCAAGAAATCTGCCCTTTTGCAATTTTGTAGTTTCTGCCGTGATTCTCCCAAACGGCATTTAATGCGAACTTTTTTACGATAAGGACAATAAGTTAAACATTTTTGGATCCTGAGTCATCAAATCTTTTTACCGGGGTTATATAGTACGAAAGGAAATTAAAGCCGACTTTTGGTGCTATAAAGATGAAAACTAGATCATTTTTTGACCCTGGATCATAATGACTTTTTACCGGTAGTCACAAATTACAAAATCGTAGAAGGCACATTCTCATCGTGCACTTAGTGCGCGGTGGGTCAAATATTGTTCAATCGTCGCGCTCCATGTTGCGCGTTTGTGTCCTTCAGGAAGCTTCCGCCTTACAGGACGCTTGTACCTATATGTTTTTTTAAAATTACTTTAAATTTAAATTTAATTAAATTAAATTTAAATTAGATTAAATGACAGCTTTGAATGCAAAAGAAAACTAATTTACTTAAGGTTCTATCAGGAGTATGCATTAGAAGAGAAAATGGCGCCCAGTTAATGTCGAAAGTTGCATTCTTCAGATAGTTTGTTGGATTCTCACAAGAGGCACTGACTACCATTACTCCCGGAAAATGCATGTTCATATGTAGAGAATTGAATATAAACTAGCTATGAAGTTGTATCAACTTTTGTGCTCATTCAATGAGCACTTTGCTTCCTGTAAGCAAATATGATTTGCTTCCTCATAGAGGAAGCATTAAGTATTCTTTATACATCAACATTAAATTTTGATTATTTGAGAAGTTATATTCGAAAATTACAAAAGTACAACTTTCTTATTTTTCAATGAAATGCATTAATCTTATAGGTCAATCGATTCGTCTCGACGCAAGGAACCTTTATTTTCCTTACGTCAGCTTCGAATTTTGAATATTAGAGAAGTTATAGTTGAAAAACAAATTTTTCAAAATTAAATAGAACAATAACTTTGTTATTATTCAATGAAATGAAATAATATTATAGACCAATCGATTCGTCTCGATGCAAGGAACATTTATTTTCCTTACGTCAAGTCAAAATTTTGATTATTTGAAAAGTTATAGTCGAAAAATTAATTTTTGAAAATACAATTAACCATAACATCCTTATTTTTTAATGAAATGCATTAATCACATAGGTTAATCGATTCGTCTCGACACAAGGAATCTTTATTTTCCTTACATCAGCTTTCAATTTTGAATATTTGAGAAGTTATAGTGAAAAAATGAATTTTACGAAAATTATAAAAGTACACCAAACTTGTAAAATTAAATATTTTGTTAAACCCGTATAAGAAGTTCAACTAGGTATATAGTGGAATAACTATGCAAAATTTCATCAATTTATCTACACGTTTTCAAGATATTGATGGATCGTGACACACACACACACACACACACACACACACACACACAC
>CAJFCO010017561.1:17454-31939 GCA_904066015.1 Synergus gifuensis | reverse complement strand
CACGCACGCACGCACGCACGCACGCGCGCGCGCGCGCACATCCGGACAATTTTTCAGGACATCATATTAGATATATTGCTCTTGAAATATGTTCAAAAAAACCTTTTTTGGGAAACTGGATTTTGTCACCACTACAAAGCTTCCTCTATGAGGAAACAAAATTGAAAAAATATGATTATTCAATGCGAAAAATTAATTAAATATGTCAGACTTTAAATGCTAACATTAGTTGAATATTTCCAATTAAATTTTTTCTTTTTTGTTCACATTAATTTAGTATACAACTATTTCGAAATATTTAACTATTCAATTTTGACATTTCGAAATATTTCGAATATTTCGAAATATTCAACTATTCAATATTGACATTTTGTGCTTCCTTTATTGCATTGAATAATAAATAAAAAAAAATATTCAATTTTCTATATGTCTGTGCATTTTTATTCAATTTTGTTTTTGCAAAATTAACTGTTGGTAGTTTGAAATCTCCGACATTTTATTGCTTACAATATTCCTATCTTAAAAAAGTGGTGTCACGAAATGTCTCGAAAATCTCGCATACATTGTTGTTGCAAACCTGATTGGCTTTTGAATGACTTGAAGTTGAAAGAAGAAAAACAAACTAATGGCGCAAAAAACTTTCAGAAAAACTTTCGAAATACTTTAAAATTCGTTAAGATTTCTTAAAACTCTCCAAAACCTCTCGAAATCCTTCAAAAATTCACAAAAACGATTAACATCATAAATGTCTTGAAATCCAAGTTGAAACTCGTACGTAAAAAGTTTTACAAATTCCTAAAAATATCTTAAAATTTCTTAACATTTAAAATCTCTTAAAGTCTATAGAAATCTTATCAAATTCCATAAAATTCTTAAAAATTCTACAAAATCTTTTAAAAATTAGAGAAATCAATAAAATTGCCTGACAACTTTAAAATTCTTTAAACCCCATAAAATACTCTAAAACTGATAGAACTCTCTTGAAATATTTTAAAATTTATAAAAACTTGTTAAAATTCTTAAAAACTGTTGAAAATATTCTTTAAATTATACGATAACATTTAAAGTTCCTTGACGTCCTTTAAAATCTAATAAAATTATTAGAAATTTCATGAAATCCTTAAAATTCTATACAATCTTCTAAAAATCATAAAATCCTTTAAAATTGTTACAAATCTCATAAAATTTCACAAAATTCTTTAAAATTCCATAAAATATTTTGAAAATTATAAAAATCTCTTGACTTCTTTTAAAATTCCTTAAAATTCCTTAAAATACTCTGAAACCCTTTGAAATATCTCTTAAAATTCCTCGAAACTTCATAAGATTTAAAATCCCTTAAATTCTCTTAAAACGCTGAGAAATCTTTTCAAATCACTTAAAATTTCATGAAAACCTTCGAAATTGCTTAAAATTCGTCAAGATTTCTTAAAACTCCCAAAAACCTCTTGAAATCCCTTAAAAATCCAAAAAAATCATTAAAATCACAAATCTCTTGAAATCTATGTCAAAATTAACAAAAATCTCTAAAAATTCATTAAAAAAAACTCTTGGAATTTCTTAACAAATAGAATCTCTTAAAATCCTTAGATATCTTATCAAATTTCATGAAATCCTTAAAAATACTACAAAATCTTTTAATAATTAGAACAATCTAATAAAATCTCTTAAAATTTTACCACAATCTTCGAAATCCTTTTAAATTCTACAAATTTTTTTAAAAATCATACATATATAGAAATTCTTTTGAAATCCCTCAATAAAATTATCTGAAAAACTTTAAAATACTTTAAACCTCATAAAATATTTTAAAACTCATAAAAATCTCTTGAAATCTTTTTAAATTGATGAAAACCTTTCAATATTCTCATCAGAAACTTCTTGAAATGTTTTAAATTTTACAATAACATTTAAAGTCTCTTCACGTCCTTTAAAATCCATTAAAATTATTAGAAATCTCGTTACATTCCATGAAATCCTGGTAATTCTATAAAATCTTTTAAAAATCAGAAAATCTCTTAAATTTATTAAAAAAACTCTTGACATCTTTTAATATTCCAGGAAATTTCATTGTAATATTTAAAATTCCTTAAAATCCCTTAAAATTCTTTGAAACCTTTTGAAATGTCTTAAAATTCCTGGAAACTTCACAACAGGATTTAAAATCCCTTAAAATCTCTTAAAACACTCTGAAACTTTTTCAAATCACTTAAAATTTCACAAAAATCTTCGAAATCGCTTAAAATTCGTTGGAATCTCTTAAAGTTCTTAGAAACCTGTTAATATTCCTCAAAATTTCAAAAAATTTAAAATCCCTTTTTAGCTTTAAAAATTCTCTTGAAATTTCATGAATTCCGTTAAAATTTCGCGAAATATCCTGAAATACCTTAAAATTCTATGAAATCTTTTTTAAAATCCTAAAAATCTTTAGAACTTCGTAAAAATCACTTGAATATGGTCAAAATTTATTAAAATTCATAGAAATCTCTTGAAATACCTCTCCAAAAAATGATGTAACGAAATGTCCCTAAAATCTCGGTTAAATTGTTGTTTCAAACCTACTCTCTGAATTTGAATCAGCAAAATTTCATTGATTTTTTAATGACTTGAAATTGTAAGAAATTAAATAAATAATCGTGCGCGTAGCGCACGTGTTGATCTGCTAGTAATAATTAAAGAATATAAAATAAGCTAGTTATAAATTTACAATTTGTAAATAATTAATACAAGTAAATAAAAATAGTGTAATAAGAATCATGGCTACGGCCTTGCTTTAGCATACTGCCTCATTCGTGTCAACAAATATCTGATTGAATGATATGGGCCAAAATTTCTTTGCTCTGTTCAGCACAAGGAAAATTAAACACAGATATTTATAAGTTTATTTTTCCTTTAAATAACCAACATAATCATTATTCCTTGCATGATTCTTATTATACTATTTTTATTTATTTGTATTAATTATTTAAGAATTATAAATTTATAACTAGCTTATTTTATATTCTTTAATTATTAATATTGTAAGCAATAAAATGTCGGAGATTTCAAACAACCAACAGTTAATTTTGCCAAACCAAAGATGAATAATAATGTACAGAGATATATTGAAACTTGAATACTTTTTTAAAATTATTATTCAATGCAATAAAGAAAGCTGAAAGCAAAAAATGTCAATATTGAATAGTTGAATATTTCGAAATATTTCGAAATGTCAATATTGAATAGTTGAATATTTCGAAATAGTTTTCATACTAAATTAATGTAAACAAAAAAGAAAAAATTTAATTGGAAATATTCAACTAATGTTAGTATTCAAAGTCTGATATATTTAATTAATTTCTAGCAGAACGATATTAAGTGTGCGTATGCGTAAATGCGCAGGCGCAAATCATGAACAAAATAGCATACGTAGTAGGAGAACACCAATTATTTATTGTGCGTGCCGTATGTGTGATGACGTTTTAAGGGGAAAGTACGCTTATCAGAAGGAAAGTTATCGAAGTTGTACTATATTTTGAAATATTTTGAGATCACTTATAAACTCTTGAAATCTTTTGAAATCTCTTGAAATTTGTTGAAATTTGTTAAAATTTGTTGAAGTCCTCTAAAAATTTTTTAAATACATTTTTTGAATTCAATTCATTTTTTAAATTCACTTTTTTTATTTCTTTAAATTTTTCTAAAATTCTCTTTAAGGGCATGTATTACTTTATCGGAGCCCTACCTTACCACTCCAGAGATTACAATAACAGACCATACTTAATTTTTTCTTTGTCGAGCTTCTGCTTTTGTCCGCTAGGAGCGCAGTCTTTGTCACCATGTGTTCTAACTAATGATGGAATATCGATGTCGAAACATCGATTTTTGCTTTCGATTATCGATTTTCTAAACATTGATGTTGCTTATCGATATCGATGTGTTAAATATCGATATAATGTTTGGATGTCGAGTTTTTTCACCCATTGTGTCAAAAATAATATTTTTTAGCATTTTAAACTTCGCGCCAAATAACAACTAATCAGATGCATCTGCGCTTGCGCGATTATCGCAATAACGATAATCGATATTTCTTCTCAATATCGATGTTGATTTTTACATCGAAGTTATCTTTTCGATGTATCAATGTTTGAAACATCGATATTTTCCATTCGATGTCCCATCACTAGTTCTAACGACTAACCCTAGAAACCTGTCAAAAAGTCTTGCACATAATGCATAATTTGTGTATAAACTTTTTCTCAAATTATATATGAATGTAGATAAACGTTCCTAAGTGACTCTAATTGTGTTTTCCAAATAGCGAGTGTGATTTTTTACTTCGTTTCAATGTAAGGCTACAGAAAAAAATGCTCTCAGTTTTCATATTCTTGAATTAAACTTTTTTTCAAATTTCTCACGAAACAAAGCAGATAAACGTAATTTATCATCTTCTGTTTCATGTCCCAAGGTTTGAAGATGATATATTGTTTTAAAAAAAAGTTATGTTACAGGAATTAAATTTTGATTTGGGCGAAAATAAAAATGTCGATAAGGTAGGGATGGATAAAGTGATACATGGCCTTAAATCTTTCGAAATCTCTGAAATTCCTTTAAATATTCTGCAGTTTCCTAAAATGTTCGAAAATATTTGTAAATCTTTTGAAATTTGTTTAAAATTTCAGGCTTAACGGATTACACGGTTTGTGAAAGGATCACATTGAATTGGTCCACACGTTCACATCTCGTTTGGAACCACGCAACAAAGGCATTTAAATACATTTGCAGCAGTGATAATATTTATAAGGCCTTGGACGACATTTCTTTTTTGACAAAGACTCGAGCAATGAGTGAATATGGGTTAATAGTAAGTAGCCTTGCATCATTAACTCCTTGATTAATTAATTATTCAACCAATTTTTAATTCCCAGCCGGAATTGTCACAAAATGGAGAACTGGCAGAAAACGAGACTTTAAAAAATCTTTGGCAGTGGCTGTATTTGAGTCGATCATTGGTGGAAGATGGAACTATTCCAAGCCCGGATAACAAACATCCTGGTGTTAGGTAAATTACTAAATTCTATCATAAAAGAGAGGTTGCGGTTATGTAGAAAATAGATTCTCGCAATTAGAAACCTTAAGCCACATTCTCTCTTATTCTCATATAGAATCGAGAGTAGAATTGCCAACTAATTTTAATGAATTTAAAAGGATTTCAAAAAAATTCAAAATAGTTTCAAGATTTCCTCTTACAATCGAGTCTCCCAAATGTCAAGAAATTTTTGCCAGAGGTTCTCCCAAGTGTCAAGAAATTCTTTATCTCTATAGTCACATCAATTGCGCATGCGTATTGTGTATAATGTAATATTTTTTAGCGTTTTAAATTACACGCGAATAGCAACCAATCAGATGCCACACGTAACGCGTGCGCAGTGGTTACAAATGGGATTTGAGAAAAACGGACTTGACATTTGAGAGAAACATGACTTGACATTTGGGAGAACTTGAGATTTGGGAAGTTGACATTTGAGAGACTCGAGTGTAATTTAAAAATATTTGTAAGTATTTAAAGAAGCTTTAAAGAATATCAAACAAATTCAGAAGTCTTTCCAAATTCTTAAGTAATTTAAACATTTTGTTAAGAGCATGTAATACTTTACCATAAGAGCAATTTAGATTACCCTATTATACATTCATAATAATAAATATTTTCTGCTAATAAGAGTCAATAAACCTTCGCCTTATGTAGACAAAGGTTTATTGACTCTTATTACCTAAACATATTTATTATTATGAATGTATAATTAGGTAAACTAAATTGCTCTTATGGTAAAGTATCACATGCCCTTAAGTATTTCAAAGGATTTTGAAATGTTATTAAAGAATTTTAAGGATTTTCAAAAGATTTCAGAAGATTTTAAAGATATCAAGATATCAAAATAATATATTTCGATACAAGCGGCCAAACGGGCGTTTTGGATTCTCATATCAAACACTATCTTTCTTTACAAATGCATGCGAAACCTTTGTTTGCCCAACGTTTATAGACATCGAAATATATAATACTATGAAAAAAAATAAACTGTCATGAACGGAATAAACCCAACCTCACCTAGAACGATGTTCGCATAGTAACCATTTACGACCCTAAATGTCAACCGGTGGCCAAAACATAGTAACCGTTTACGACGCTAAATGGAAACCTGTGGACAAAATGTTTTGGTAACCGTAGAGACCATTTTGCTAACCAGTGACAGCGTTTTGGACATCGATGTTTGGAATTTTGCCCATTGCTTTTGCGCATAGTGCGGAATTGTCAATTTTCGATGACTTTAAATGGTGGGAAATGAGGGTTTTGTATGTTTATGTAAAGAAAAAGAATTTCAAGATATTTTAAGGAATTTGAAAAAATTTTTCAAGTTTTCAAAAATATCAAGATGTCCTAAAGGATTTCAAGAAATTGTAAGTAATTTACAAGGAATTTTTAAGAATTAAAAAAAATCAAGTTTTTCAGTCAATTTAAAAATATTTTAAGTATTTGAAGGTATTTTATAAGGTTTCACAAATTTTTAGAACATCGCAGTCCCAACTGCTGTGTTTCTCTTTCACCCTCATGAGTTTCTGTTTACGCCGTCGTTTTCTGCCCACATGGGACGACACCTTGAAGTCTTTGAAATATTTCGGAATATATGGAAATTAAAAAAAAAATTTTTGAATTCATTTTATATTCTTAAAAGTTACAATTATACACTCACTTCGAGACTTCCAGTTTGTAGAAGCATCTTTTATGACAGGATCGTTATTGAGACTAAAATCATATTGATGAAGGTTAAAGTGTTTTAACATAAGATTTTTAAAAATTATAAGCATAAATAATTGACAAATGAGCTTTAGAGCGTGCATGACATTTTGGTTTAGTAAATAATTCTCGATTCTCCAATTTTTGCTAATTTAATTCTTTAATTTATAGAATGGTCTTGAACCTCGATGGTCAACAAAGTACCAGCAATGGTGTTTTAAAATCTGAGCTAATTAATCGACTCTGGACTGATATCGGTTCTAATCTCACCGCAAAAATGTACAAGTGAGTCGATAGAATAAAGTATAAAAGTTGGCACGCCTAATTCTAAGTAAAAAGATGAAAATAAAAATTTTATTTTGATTTTAGATCTCCGGATCGTGACAAGGCGCTCCAATTATGTGGTTGGCGATTTGAAAAAGACGCGAATGCCCCCTACAGTAATTTATTTATTGAAAGGCTCGAAAGGGAAGGTGCTTATCCTCGAGCAACTGCAATTTCTGTTTTCAATCTCTGCCTACGACAAGCAATAGACATTCTTAAGAGGGGTGCAAACAAAATGTCTTTGCCAACAAATGTGAATCTCAATATTGTGGCAATGGCCTTGTCTGGCTTCTCTGAAGACAGAAATAGTATGTGGAGAGAGCTTTGCCTTACATCCAGATCTCAAATTTCGGACCCTTATCTCAGAGCAACTTTTGCCTTTTTGACTGCCGATAATGATTCCTACGAAAATGTACTTGTAAGTTAATTTATTTTTTTGTAAAACCGGTTGGGTTTTGTATCGTTCCGTACGCGTTCGTGGGATGCAAAGTATTCGTTTGTCGGAGAGGGGGATTTTGCCGGCCACGGCCGTAATGTCAAAAGTTTCTTAATAACAACGAGATATCTTGAGTATAAATTCGGCACAAGCAGTGGATCCATGCCTTTGACGGCAATGCATGCTCTTGGCACATTTTCGAGCGGCCCCTTATATAAGGTGCAACATGCCCCTAATCCTCTAATCTTCTCCCTGTATAACCAGGGTTCTTGGATAAAGGTCCGATCTGCTACCACCTCCACAAAAAAATTTCAATATTTCTTTTATACCATAATTTTGGGCTATTTTCAGGCTAATTTTGGGTGGTAATGCCGATTTTTGGGCTCTTGATAAGGGATATCCTTATACTTACATGGAAAGTCCGATCCAGCCATTGATGAGACTAGGCCGAGGCATTCCCCGTCTCTTTCGGGCCCCTTTCGAGCTCATGTTGAGTCAGCCTTATGCTAACCCTTCCCGATCCCAGATAGGGCCTATAATCTAGGGCCCTTAAAGCCCTGTCAGCCCCTTCTGGGATTCCTAAAATGAGAACCCAGCCTGAGATCCTTTCCTTCTCTTGCCTGAAACCGAAGCTACCTTTGGCGTGTCTCGGCTTCCCTCCTTTGTTTGAGCTTTAAGAAGCCGCTCCATTTTGAGCCGCTTCTTCGCTGTACCACACAAGCGCTTTCCTTTGACCGAAAGTCCTGTGAGGCAGACTGATTCCACTATATAACCAAGTTAAATCTTCTACAAGGGTTTAAGAAACTGTTTAATTTTACAAGTTTTGTGTACTTTTATAATTTTAGTAAAATTTACTTTTGAACTATAAGCTCTGAAATGATCAAGATTTAAAGCTGATGTAAAAAGAAGAAAGATTCCTTGTATTGAGTTGAATTAATTGACCTATATGATTAATATAATGCATTTCATTGAAAATTAAGAAAGTTATGGTTACTTGGGATACGTTGCATTGCGATACACCACCTGGTGGCAGAATTTCGAACGTTCAAAAACAGATAGATTTTGACATTTCGCATGAGCGATCGCACAAAACTACAGATTTAAAATAAATGAAAGTATACTTTATAGAGATATAAAATAAAGCAGGTAGTAAATGCGGAAGTTATAGTCATATTTTAAAATGGAATTTTCACCGAGGAAGTACAAAAGTAAAGAGTTTTTTTGTGTGTTTGGTTATTCAACTACAGTTTGAAAATATGAAACTGTGCGATTTTTTTATTTTCCAAAATTCCAATTACTACTAAATCAAAAATAATTCTATTGTAATATTCCCATTTAATATTTGTAAATATTTCTTCAGCATTTCGAGAAAATAAAATAAATAAAAATTGTGTTCCGCTTGTAAATTTCGTTCCCCGCAACAAAATTTCTACAAGAGGACGTAGAATTCGTAAAATCACAAATTTTTTTAATCGTTAATTTAATTTTGTGGTATTTTGATTCATTTTTTCTCATTTTCACTACCAACTCAATGGTATTTTTCAAAATCTACCTGTTATCGCGGCCATATTGAAATGATTCCGCTAGTGGCGCCCTCAAGAATTCAAATCCCAATTTTAATTTTCAAAAATTATTCTTTTTTGACTATAAGTTCTCAAATAATCAAAATTTAAAGCTAATGTAAAGAAAAATAAAATCGATTGATTTTTCAACTGTCACTTTCCAAATTAATGCTTTCTCTATGAGGAAGCAAATCATATTTGCTTCCAGAAAGCAAAGTGCTCGTTGAATGAGCACAAAAGTTCATACAACTTCATACCTAGTTTAGAAATTTATTGTGTTTTTCAGAGAATTGAAAGAATTTTATGAGATTTCATAGAATTTTAAGGAATGTCATGAAATTTTATGAGATTATAAAGTATAATTTTAAGGGATTTGATATTTGTGGAATTTTAAATAATTTGAGGAACTTTTAAGAGATTTTAAGATATTTTAAAAAATTTAATGAGACTTCATGGAACTTTCAGTAATTTTAAGGAATATCAAGAAATATTAAGTGATTTTATGAAATTTAAAGGAATTTAATTTAATATGGAATTAAAAAGTTTCAATTGTTCTGTATACTTTTGAAATCCTTTAAGACATTTTAAAATCTTTTGATCTGAAATTGTTTAGAATCCTCAGAAACTTTTTAGCAAAAGGCGTCTAAAAACGAGAAATTAATCGCGCGCGGATCATAGTTGCTAGTTCTTTTAAATAATTAAAAATGTCTTGAAATCTTGTGAAATCTCTTAAAAATTCTAAAACTGTTTTTAATTCTTTTGAAGTCCCCTTAAGTTCTTGAAAATCATTTAAATTCTTTGAAATACATTAAAAGACTTGAAAATACTCCGGTGTGACTCACTTCGAGACTTCGATTTTATTCGATGTAATTGCAATCTTAAAATTTTCAGAACGAAAATGGAATGGCTGTGGAAGATCGTGTAGCTTTTGCCTTAATGTTTTTGTCAGACAGTAAACTCCACGAATATTTGAGAAGGCTGACACAGAAATTGACTGACGAAGGAAACTTGGCAGGTTTTCTACTTACAGGTATATTTCTAAATGAGAATTTAATTCAATACTTAATGATCTAATAGATTCAATAACAGTGAAATTAAATAATTTTAGGTGCAAGTTTGGAAGGTATTCAACTTCTAAATAGATATCTGGAAGTCTCTGGGGATGTGCAAAGTTGCAGTCTTATTGCGATTAGAGCTCTGCCTCCAAAATTGTTACAAGAAAATCAAGTCCAAGTATGGATAGACAGGTACGTATGGATTGGAGTAAGTGTTTTGGATTCAGGTTCAAATTTCAAAAGTCGATTTCCTTATTTTAAACAAAAAATATTATAATCTGATATTTTCTCGGTCTGTAACGATACTTATTTTTTAAATAGAAATACAGGTATAGAGTGAAAAACTTTTTGGTTTTAATATCATTTCTTTTTTGTAAAATTAGGAAATCGAATTTTGAAGTTAGAAATTGGAGATAAAATCCTTAACCCTTAGCTGTCACACTGGGGTCAATTTTGCCCCAGTCGAAATCAAATCCATTTTAAGCTTTAATTGACACACTGGGGTTAATTTGACCCCATCCGAAATCAAGTCCAATTTTCGCATTTTTGAAAAAATATGGACTTGTGGTGTCATCTGCCGTTTATTAGAAGATACGACATAAAAAACAACTAAATAAATAATCAATAAATACTGTTTTTTCAATTCCGACAATCAAAAGATTTTTTTCCTTAAAGATACATATTTCAAGAGTATCCTATTCAATTTTTAGGTTTTAATATAAAGAATGGAAAAGTTATAATTTTTTAAATGAGAATGGTTATTTTCCCCATTTTTTACATTTAGCAATTTTATTAATGCTAAATATTATTTTTTCATAAGTGAACCCATACTGTCTTCTAAAAAAAAAACTCTTAGCAATTATCAGTAAATTTTTTTAAGTCGAAAAATTTAATAGCCGCTTCGCAAAACAATTTTTTATTGGTGAGGTACGAAACGCCCCAGTGTGGCAACTATGTTATTCTGGTGAAGTGTATAAGCTAAGGGTTAAATTAATTATTTATAGCTTCTTGAATCTTAAAAAAAATTCTCTAGAAAAATAAATGTATATAAAATTAATTAAACAGTTATAGAGGCTTGCTTGACGCGTGGAAAATGTGGAACCAAAGGGCACATTTTGACATTACAATGAGAGCTTCGACAAACGAGAAACCACCTCAACAGGTTTACATTTCTTGCAATTTTTGTGGAAAAAGCATATCTGCTTTCATGCAAGGACTCAGTCGTGCTCGAGGTCCTTTTGGTAGATTAGGAAGCACTTCAAATAAATTAAAGGTATACAAATTCTATTTTTTCTTCATAAATTCATTCAAAATAAAATAAAATAAAATTAGGAATTTTTTTCGCTCTATACCTATAGTTATAATTAAAAAATAAGTAGTTTTACAGGGTTTAAGAACTTGAACCCAATATCTTTAACTTTTGATTTTGTAATTTTCATTGGGAATTATTTTTACAGATGTCAGCCTGCCCTGGATGTAGGAAACCTTTGCCTAGATGTGCGATTTGTTTAATGCACATGGGAACAGTAAGCGGATTGCAGATGACGACGAACGCAAATAGAAACGAAGACGATAGCAAGCTGACCGAATTTAATAATTGGTTCACCTGGTGCCAAACCTGCAGACACGGCGGTCACGCGAATCACATAACGCATTGGTTCCAGTAAGTCTCACTAATTGAAAGTTAACATTAAATAAATTAGGTCTTTGTTTAGAATTGTAATAAACTATAAAGAGCAGGGTTAGGTCCAAATTAAATTCTTAAAATTCTAATTTTTTACTTTATTTTAGAAGTACTATAATTAGATGTTTATTTATTTTGTAGAGGTTCTTATTTTTAAATAGAAGTAGGACGAAAAAAATTGTAATTTTCATACTCTCTGTGTAAAACGAAACGATTTAAGAGGTTAGATACAGTTGTAATTTTGAAAAAATCGATTTTTTTCATTTTCTAAAAGTATAACATTTCAAAAGTATTGTGTAAAAATTTCAAGTAAATCGGAACATAACTTTCGGAGATATATGACTTTAACCGAAGGCATCTCGAGCGGCCTCGCGGGGCTGAGCTGTGCACACTTTAAATGTTTTCAAAGACGGTGCGTAAAAAATCTCAAGAACGGCTGTACCGAAACTTACAAAATTTTAACCAGTTATTGTTAACATAATTGTGATGTACTTGACGGAGAGATATTTTTAATTTTCACTTTATTTTTTTTAATAGAACCGAAAAATGACCGATTTTTTGGGGTAAAAAACAACTGTTTACTTTATACATTCGCCATTTTGTAAAAAAATTAAATTTTGATAAAATCTCTCTCTACACACGAATATTATATTTTACTAATTCCTTATGAGGTTTTTTGTTTCAAATGATTTAGTCATGAGTTACGTTACGCACCGCAAAACAAAATTTTTTTCTGGACCTCTGGCATATTGGCCGTAACTCAGTTGTTGATTACTGTTTTTAAATGAAAAAATTACTGTAACTTCTTGAAATATATATCTTTCGAACTTATAAACATTAATCTGTAAATATTCAAAACTTTCTTTTAAAAAAATTCTCAAAAAAGCATTTTTTTTTGGCCTTGCGACTGTACCTAACCCGTTAATTTTGAGATTAGATTTCGAATTCTTCGTTTTAATCCAAATATTAAACATTTTTTCGCTCTTTACACAATTACATTTAAACAATTAATACCACTAAAGAGCGAAAAAAATTTTAGTTGCATTTGTTAAATAAAATGAAGAAATTGAATTTTAAAATGGATTCAACACCCTTAGTAAATTAATTTTTTTTACAGACAACACTCTGAATGTCCAGTCACGTCCTGTACCTGTCGCTGTTTTGCATTGGACGCCTCCTGTAAAGTGGGAGTTGGAAGCTCCTAATTTGTAACAAGATTTACATTAGTTTTCCATTAAAATTTTAGATGAAAAAAAAAAATATATATATATATATATATTGGCGATGAAATTAATTTTTTTAGAAAATAATTATTTTTAATGTAAAAAGTTATAGATACACGACACCAGCAAATAAAAACTAACTTAATATTAACCAAAAATTCCAATTAATCGGCAAAAGTAATTATCAGTTAACATCAAATACCATTAAGCATGCGTTTCAAATGAGGTCTGAAATCTTTCGTTTAGAAAGGTTGGGTTGTGTCATCGGAGAAGCGCCATTTTTTGTCTCCAAGGAGGTTTTGAAGCAATAAAAGCTCGTTATAGACATCGACTGCTGTAATAAAATATAATTTAGTATTTATATTGTTTCTAATTCAATGATATTATCTATTCGGTACGTGATAGGTGGAAATCTTACAGAAATTTTCTGTCATTTCGGGAGGAAAAATTGTGAAAGAGCTGGCTAACATGGTCGATCCTGATTTAACAGTTCCAGAAACTTCAATGCAGCCTTCTGCATTTCCATCGATTGGTTCTGGTAATGTTACGTTCACTTTAACTTGGTCTGTTGTCTGAATTTCGACGGCTTTTCCATCTGAGGTGACCTGAAATCGTTTGAAAAATGTAAAACAAATTTACAAACATTTTCAACATTTTACGGGTGTTGATTGAAATTAAAAATACTATTGTAAATTCTTTTAATATAAAAATTTAATTTATTAAGATTGAATAATGTAAAGATAGTAAAATACTTATTATCTTATATTATTAATTATTTTTAACAATCGACAAAAAATGACTGTTTTCCTCTCTTGATGCATAATAAATTATTGAAAATAAAATTTTTGGACTAAAAGATAATATATTAGTTTAAATTCTTATTAAAATAAATAATAATGAATTCGAATTTACCTCAATTATTCATTTAAACCTTCGGCGACCAAAAGGGGATACGCGTGGATTCAGCCTGAGAAGTACTGTCCTGAAAGTTAATTTAAAAAGTCGTTCGATTTCTAATTTTAAAGACATATACTTGTAGAGAATTTCAAGGCGCATTTTTTTCCTCTTGCAAAATTTTTTAGGTTTTTTAGTTTTTGAAGTAATTGATAAAAAGTGGATTTTTTGAAAACGAAAAATTTCAATCTTTTTTCACTTCAACTCGCGATAGTTTAGACAATTTTCAGAATTTTATGATTTGATCAATACTAAACGAGGTGTTTAAATCTTCTGAAACCATCTAAGCAAGAAAAATGAAAATAATGTTATAAACAAGAAAGTTGTTAATTTTGTTTTGAGACTTGGCAAAAATCATGAATTTCAACCTTGAAGCGCTTCGTTTATCGAGCGAATTTTAAGCTGTAGAAAACTTCCCGTGAGGAAGTTGTTCACTAAGGTTCAAAGAAGTTTTCTGCAAAATTTTAGCTCA
>CAJFCO010017560.1:5025-16911 GCA_904066015.1 Synergus gifuensis | reverse complement strand
TTTGTAACTTTTACTTGGAACCGTGTTCTTTCTCTTTCGACCTCTCCTATGACGTTTCGAAAGAGCTGTGCTAGAGCTGGGTATAGGTTCCGGCTCCAGTTCAGATTCAGGTTCAATTTCTTCCTCAAACACGTCTGCTGCATCATCTTCATCATTTGATAGAAGCCACTCATTCTTTTCATTATAATCTTTGGGCAGAACATAATCATCGAAATCCATATTATTCATTTCAGCGTCATCTGACTCGTCAGATACATCCGATAGAGTGCAATTTGGAGGCACGATGGACAAATAATTTTTTTTCTTGTTTCGCAATTCCATAATTATCTAAAAGGAGTGAGAAAAAAGAGGCAAAATGTCAAAAAAATGATACAATAGGATAATTGAAAACTTGAAAATTTTGTACCGTCGAGTCCGGATGTACCATTTCTGTCACATCGAATTTCGGACACAGGTTATTCACTTCAAACTGAACGAAATTTAAGAAAAAAATATACATAATTATTTATTTAGCTTCCCCTTGAATATTCCTAACGATAAATATATGAAAGAAATTTGCTTACTTACTTTTTTTTCCGATTTTTCAAAGTTACTTTCGTGTAAACACGTGACCTGTCAGAAAGGTTCCGCCAAATTGATTTTTAGAGGCGAATGAGGGAAAAATTTCGGGACCTATGAGTGCTAGTGGCTTCATCTAACCTGAATTGAAGATACTAACATGGAAACTTTCCAATTTTACAGCCAGAAAATTGTGGGGAGCTTTACAAAATGAATGTGCCATATTTGGCACGTACGGGCCCAAAGGGTTAATGATAAATTTAATTCTGAATATGTTATATTAACAATATTTATATTATTTTCAGGAGCAAATAAACAAAACAAAGCAAACAATCCAAAGCCCGGAAGCTCTACCCAACGATGCACAACTAGATCTAGGCTAGAGCTTCCGGACTTATCGCTGCAGCCACAACAGCTGCCACAGTCCCAGCTGCAACTGCAACCACAACAGCAACTGCAATCCCATTTGCAGCCACACCAGTTGCAGCCTCACCAGCTACAGACCCAGCTCCCACAACAGCAGATGCCGACCCAGCTGCCACAACAGCAGCTGCAGCCTCACCAGCTATCACAACAGCTGCAGCCTCACCAGCTACAGACCCAGCTGCCACAACAGCAGCTACAGACCCAGGTGCCGCAACAGCAGATGACGACCCAGCTGCCACAACAGCAGCTGCAGACCCAGCTGCCACAACAGCAGATGCCGACCCAGCTGTCACAACAGCAGCTGTAGACCCAGCTGCCACAACAGCTGATACAAAGGCAGCCTCACCAGCTAGCACAACAGCAGATACCACAACAGCAGCTGCAGCCTTACTAACTGTCACAACAGCAGATGCAGACACAGCTGCAGCCAAAACAGCTGTAGCCACAACAGTAACTGTTCTATCGGCGGGAGCAGGCTGAAAACCCAAGTAGTGGAGAACTTTTGCAGCAGTTGGAACAGGAAAGGAGGACAGTCCAACTGCTGCAAAAAAAATCGATAATTTAAAAGAGGAGAGGAGGAGGGACAGAGCCAGATGGGCTCAGGAGAAACTGAAGGCCCAGACAGAAGATCAGAAGGTATTGTTTAAAATATTATATTGTTTAAATATCATATCATATTAATATCATATTGTTTAAAATATCACGTATATTTATACTAATCCTGTATTCTTTTTATTTTAGACACTTGCAGCAATTAGAAAACTTACATACAAAAAATATGCATAAAAATTAATTGCATTTGTAATAAAAATTATAATTGAATAACATATTGAAAGTAATTTTTAATTTTGAAAAATTCATTTTGATTCCTCATAGAGGAAGCTTTGTAGTGGTGACAAAATCCAGTTTCCTAAAAAAGGTTTTTTTTTGACATATTTCAAGGGCAATATATCTAACATGTTGTTCTGAAAAATTGTTCGTGTGTGTGTGTGTGTGTGTGTCACGATCCTGCAATATCTTGAAAACGCGTAGAGATAAATTGATGAAATTTTGCATAGTTATTCTATTATATATCTATTTGAATTTCTTACAAGGGTTTTAAAAAATATTTAATTTTACAAGTTTGATGTACTTCTATGATTTTCGTAAAATTCATTTTTTCACTATAACTTCTCAAATATTCAAAATTGAAAGCTGGTGTAAGGAAGATAGAGATTCCTTGTGTCGAGACGAATCGATTAACCTATATGATTAATGCATTTCATTAAAAAAGAAGGATGTTATGGTTAATTGTATTTTAAAAAATTAATTTTTCGACTATAACTTTTCAAATAATCAAAATATTGATTTGACGAAAGGAAAATAAATGTTTCTTGCATCGAGACGAATCGATTGGTCTATAATATTTTTTCATTTGATTGAAAAATAACAAAGTTTTGGTTCTATTTAATTTTTAAACATTAGTTTTTCAACTATAACTTCTCTAATATTCAAAATTCGAAGCCGACGTAAGAAAAATAAAGGTTCCTTGCGTCGAGGCGGATAGATTGACCACTTTCGATTGCTTTTAAAATTGAAATTATCAACATTAGCAGACGACGATGCGCACCGGCGGTGCGTTTGTTTCGCGGCTGCTACCTTCGTTTCCTCAGTGACAGAGTCACAGTTAATACAGTTGAGAAACTCAATGTTTTTAGTGTCCCCACTTTTTTAGTGCGCATGTCCGAATTTACACTACCAAGAACATGGCGGCTGCAATGAATTAAGAAGAAGAAGAACATGGCGGCTATGACGGTAAAAAACAGTTGTTCGAAAGTTCTTTAGGTTTGCTCGTTAGTTACGTTTTTTATTATTAAAAATAAAATTAATTTTCTACAAATTTCCTTCACAATTTTTTATTTACACTCGAGTCTCCCAAATGTCAAGAAATTTTTGCCAGAGGTTCTCCCAAATGTCAAGAAATTCTTTATCTCTATAGTCACATCAATTGCGCATGCGTATTGTGTATAATATAATATTTTTTAGCGTTTTAAATTACGCGCGAATAGCAACCAATCAGATGCCGAACGCAACGCGTGCGCAGTGGTTACAAGTGGGATTTGAGAAAAACGGACTTAATATCTGAGAGAAACATGACTTGACATTTGGGAGAACTTGAGATTTGGGAAGTTGACATTTGAGAGACTCAAGTGTATGTACACAAGTCAAGTTTCTCTCAAATGTCAAGTCCGTATTTCTAAAATCCCACTTGTAACCACTGCGTACGCGTTGCGTTCGGCATCTGATTGGTTGCTATTTGCGCGTAATTTAAAACGCTAATAAATATTATATTATACACAATACGCATGCGCAATTGATGTAACTATAGAGGTAAAGAATTTCTTGACATTTAGGAGAACCAGTGGAAAAAATTTCTCGACATTTGGGAAACTCGAGTGTATTAAATTTATACAAATACAATCCGTATAAACCTAGCAACATATATTACACGAATTTTAAACTTTCGCGGTATACACTACCAGCAATATGGCGTCGGGTGGACACATATCCCATAGGAGTGTCGCAACTGTAGAGACTGCAGAATGGCTATGTTCCCCCTACCATTACCACCGTCTCAACAGCACGGCTCAGCGTCAATTGGGAACACTGCATTTTTTTCAATATATTTCAATGGGAATATATATCTAATACGATGTCCTGAAAAATTGTACAAACATATGTGTTTAAATAAGTTGATGAAAATTGGCATACTTATTACACTACATACCATCTTCCAGTTTTTACGAGGGTTTCACAAAATATATAATTTCAAAAGTTTAACATGCGAGGAGACCTATATTTTCTAGTTACGTCACTGATGAGGATGGAATCTTTGGGATGGCGAAATATTTTTTTCTTATCGAGAGATCTACTTTATCGACGTTGAAAGTTTCTTTATATCCTGTAGTATTATTTCTAAAAAAAACTTTTTTTCGAAATTATAAACATATTGATGTATACAAACGTACTTTAGTGCATTCTATACAATATCTGAAATTTTCAACACGATATCTCAATCCGTGTGGACGTGGTTTGTTTGAAAAAAAATGCAAATAATTTTACACATTTTTTTTTCTCGGGAAAACTTTTTTTCGAAATTATAAACACATTGATGTATACAATAGGGTGGTTCAAAAATGCATGGCAAAAATTTTTTTGATGCTAGAGAGTCTCGATCCCCCCAATTCTTTTCTAAATCGGAAAAAAGAAAGGTCATATTTTTTTTTTTTTAAATTTTGATTTTAACACGTGCCACTTTTGACTTGAAGTTTCCCATCTAAATTGCATGGGGAAAAATCACTTCTTGGAGTTTTTGGAATAATTTTTCAGGGTTTCGAAAAATGTTACGGGAGATTATAGAGACTTGTTGAGGACTATCCAACAAAGAATTTCATGTACCACACATATGGGTTTGACACCTCTAACACATCCCCACCGTGCCTTGAAAACTACCCTTAAAACCAAAAATGTCAATTTTTCATAAAACCGACCATCTGTGCACTTTATTCTCATTCTTTTTTTTATAAAAATTATTTCTACTAGTCTAGTGGAATATTTATCAACATTGGTTAATTAATTTTCAATTATTTAAACAAATTCCATTTGTTTAAATAATTTTTTTTCAAAAATACGTTTGTCTTTATAAAAATTAATACCATTCGTCTATTAGAATATTGATTAACAATGTTTAATTAATTTTCAATTATTTAAACAAATTGAATTTGTTTAAATAATTTTTTTTCCGAAAATTCTTTTTTTCTTATTAAATATTATTACCATTGATTTAATGGAATATTTATTAACATTGAAAAATTAGTTTTCATTTGTTTAAATAAATTCCATTTGTTTAAAAAATTTTTTTTCCAAAAATTCGAGGAATTCTAAATTTTTATCGTTACATAATACAAATTTATTTTCAAATATTTTCCAATTTCGTTTCTCTCCGTTTGCAAACGAGAAGGACTGTTATAAAATTATACAAAGGTTGAAAAATTTCTGCTAATTTTATTCTAAGCCCCCAGGTATACTCAAAAGTATGGAAAATGTCTCTTAGGAGATATATTTTTCGAAATATACCTTTCGAGTATACCTGGGGAGAAGGTTAGCAAAATCGTTTCCATCATTGTATAATTTTGTACCAGTTCTCTCCGTTTGCGAACGGATGGACCGGCAGTAATTTCTGAGCCATTGCAGTGTTAACTTCAGTTTACTCTTGAACATGGCAGAATTACGAAAGAAAGTGTTTTTAGTTGATCATGAAGATCAGAAAATTATTGGAAATAAACTGCAAAGCAATTTGCAAGCGTTTAGAGTGTTACTTTACAATATGAGATATGTAAAATTAAGTTTAAGATCAAGTGCCCATGTCGTAGTGGATGAAGTGAAAATTTTTTGGACAAAGGCAAGCCTTCCGATAGGAGATAACCAACGTTGTGTGGATAAATTAGAAAATTTACATAAAGAATACAGGAACATACAAAAACGTGCCAACTTGAGAACAGAGAGTCAAGTGCAGAAGGTAACAGATTTTTTAGAAAAGATGAATATGCTTTTCGATATTGATTCACAAACCATTTTAGAGGACCCAACAGTTTCAGAGGAAGCCAAAATGTTTTTGGTAAACCAAAGGCTAAATACCCGAGAAGGATGTCTTATACCCGTAAAAATATATTTTGATGAGAATAAACGACAAGAGGAAATTGTTGAATTTCGGAAAAAACGTGCTAACGAGGAAATTTTAATGTTGAGTAAGTTTAGCATTTTTTGAAAATAATTTATTTAACAGTATTCATGTATTAGAATCCTGGGTTGGTTTATAATTTATTATAACGTTAGGTTGAACGTCTTCAAATGTACTATTTCAGTAAAATATGTTTTATTACCAAATTTAATTTTCTTTCATATTTAACGTTGAAAGTGTGTATATTGTGTAAATGTGATATTTCAAAAAATATAAGAATATATTAGGTGTACAACTTTGCTTCCGCCGTTTTTCGATAGATGGCTGCAGCGGTAAGTGTCGGTTGAAATAGGCAGGTCAATAATTTCATACAGTAAGCTTGGACATCTGTCAACATAACGATAGCACCACATTAGTGAATTTGTGTTTGCATCAGAAGTGTATTCTCGATCGAAGATGTCAGTTTTCGAGCCAAATTCTGGTCATTTGCGGGAAGTGTTGATTTTCTGCTTTCATTTGAAGAAAACTGCGGCTGAGGCTCATCGAATGCTCTCAAGTGTTTACGGTGACGCTGCTCTTAGTGAATGAACGTGTAGTGAGTGGTTTCAACGCTTTAAGAGCGGTGATTTTGATGTCGAGGACCGGCATGGCGGCGGAAGAGAAAAAATTTTCGAAGATTCCGAACTGGAGGCATTACTTGCTGAAGACTCGTGCCAAACGCAAGAAGAATTAGCAGAATCATTGGGAGTCTCTCACCAAGCAATTTCGAAACGCCTCAAAGCCATGGGAATGATTCAGAAGCAAGGAAATTGGGTGCCTTATGAATTGAAGCCAAGAGACGTTGAACGCTGTTTCTTTGCTTGTGAACAGCATCTTCAAAGACAGAATCGAAAGGGTTTTTTACATCGCATTGTAACCGGCGACGAAAAATGGGTCCACTACGATAATCCCAAACGCAGAAAATCATGGGGAATGCCCGGACATGTCTCCACATCTACGCCCAGACCGAATATTCACGGTGTCAAGGTTATGCTCTGCATTTGGTGGGACCAGCTCGGTGTGGTGTATTATGAGCTGTTGAAACGGAGTGAAACTATCACAGGGGATCGGTATCGAACGCAATTGATGTGCTTGAGTCGAGCATTGAAGGAGAAACGGCCACAGTATCAAGAGAGACACGGCGAAGTTATCCTGCAACATGACAATGCTCGGCCACATGTCGCAAAACCCGTCAAGACATACTTGGAAACCCTAAAATGGGAAGTCTTACCCCACCCGCCGTACTCTCCAGATATTGATTCTTCCGACTACCATTTGTTCCGATCGATGGCACATGGCTTAGCTGAGCAGCATTTGCACTCTTATGAAGAAGTTAAAGAATGGATCGATTCGTGGATCGCCTCAAAAGACGCAAAGTTTTTTCGAGATCGTATCCTACAATTGCCCGAAAGATGGCAACAAGTAGTGGCTAGTGACGGACAGTTCTTTGAATCATAAACAGGTAATCACTTTTTCAGAATAAAGCCTCAAATTTTCGAAAAAATCGGCGGAAGCAAAGTTGTGCACCTTTATATAATATAAGAATCTCATTAAATTGTTTTATTCCAGACACTTGTGTGGAATTGGCATCATCGACCAGTAGCAGTGAATCACCTGGAATCCTCAACCAAAGTTTTTCTTCTGTTGACGTAGAAATGGTTGCCTGGTCCATCTTATGTTCAAAAACTTCAAAGAACACAAATTTGTCTGGGTTGAACCTCTTCGGAATAATTCTGCTTTAGAGGTAAGAAATGGCTTTGACCGTATCCTTCAAAACAGTAATAATCGCGCACCCATTTGTCTACAAACCGATAAAGGAAAAGAATTTGTAGGTGCAACTTTTCAAAAAATTTTGTCTGAAAATAACATAATATTTCGAGTAACACGTGATCCTAATGTGAAGGAAGCTATTGTAGAACGATTCCGTCGAACTCTCAAGGAGCGTATGTGGCGTTATTTTAAATATAAAAATAGTCATCGATATATTAATGTTTTACAACAAATTGTGGATGCTTACAATAACACCAGACACTCTAGCATTAAAATGGTACCATCTAAAGTTACTTTACACAATGCTAGCAAAGCATGGGCAAATATCCAATCACGTTTCAAGAAAGATAACATAAATTCTGTAAAAAAGCCTAAATACAATTTCGATGACCATGTTAGAATCAGTCGAGAGAAGGGTGCCTTTGAGAAAGGTTATGAGCCAGGTTGGAGCGAAGAAATTTTTTTAGTAAAACGAGTAATCACAAGTCGAATACACTCACCTTTTGTTTATGAATTAAAGGATTTAGCAGGGGAGGAAATAGACGGGCTTTTTTATGAACAAGAATTAACAGGGGTGAAAAAAATATAGAAGACGATGAATTTAAAATTGAAAAAATATTACAGACCAAGGGTCATTTTTTTAGAAGAAGAAACAAGTTTTTGTCAAGTGGGTTGGGTACCCAGATAAATTCAACTCGTGTCTTCCTGCCTCAAATCTTACAAACATTTAAAATAAATAACGATCAATTTTATCTCATTCTGCCTAGTAATAGCAGTATGAACTATTTTCCGAATAATACTACAACAAGTTTTATCACACAAATTCCACATGAAATTCGATTACAAGGGACTTGGGTTATAGCAATCACAGAAATACAATTACCACGTACATTTCTTCATGTTAGACATGTCAACTTAGATGAAAACCGCGCTGCAATTATGATTAATGTACCTATAGAAAAAATTTAGTACTACCATTTGTTCCGGCTGATGACACAATCCGGCGAGTACCCAATATATTGCGTAATAGTGAAAAAATTGAGAGGTATATAGAAAGACAGGAACAAGAAATTTTAGCCATGACTAAATCCCCTTTGAAAGTAGCTTTACCAACGCCCTCTGATTCTGATAGACAAAATAGAGAGTCAATTCAGAAAGGCGTCGATTTACTGTATGATCATAACCTGCCTAAGAATGTTGTAAAAGATGGTAATTATGATGGAGGTTGTAAACAATTCAGGAAACACCCCCTGCAAAGGCTCACAGGTGGCTGGGAAAAGCCGTTAGTGTGTTTTTTTGAACCAGGTATTTAAACGAGTATTGAGAGTCTTATTTACAATATAAATAATACTTCTGACCTTAAACGACACATTAAAATTGTTTATGAAAAATCTTCAAGTAGCTATGTAAAGATAGAAAAAAAATGTCCTGAAAATTGTGAACTTGAGGGTTAACATTTTTTAGCTCTTAGTGATAAAGTTTCCCGTATTCTCGGTTTTGCCCCATATAAATTATTACCAGTTAGTTAAAACGGTTTCACGGCGATGTACCCTGCAAGTCTAGCGTGTGGACTTCCAGATCAGTTATTTGTTTATTGTAATGTTTGTGAACCTCGTGTGACTGGGGATGTAAAAGCACCACTTCTTCGTGTTGTTCCTGTAGATAAAAGAGATTATATTTTGGTACAACGCAAGTCACACACTTTTCCTCACCCAATTACATACCTGTTCTCAATATGTGTTTTCGCACCATTGAAATTGATATAAGAGATCATCTTGGACGACCAATACCATTTGAGTTTGGTACGTTGACAGTGACACTTCATTTTAAACGTATTGACTAACTAACAGAAAAAACCAATGAGTCATTACATTGACTATTACACTTCACAAGCAGGAGGTGGTGGTGGAATATCGAAAATTTATATTGGTACTCCGTATCAAAAAGGTCATGGTATTGGTAGTTTCCTGGGTGGTCTATTCCGAAGAGTTCTCCCTTTTTTGACTAGAGGGGTTAGATTCGGTGGTAAAGAAGCTCTAAAGACTGGTATGAATGTTATGAATGATCTAGATAATAATATACGTCTTAAAAATTCTGTCAAAAATCGCTTTGAAGAAACTAGACATAATTTAAAACGACGTGCAATGGAGAAAATGGAGAATATTATGAACGGTTCTGGTTATAAAAACATTCGGAAGAAGCGGATGGTTCAGTCAATTTCTAATCGTGGCACGCTTAAAGTCGTGAGTCGTAATCCTATTAAAAAGAAAAAGAAGACCTCTGCGAGAAAAGTAAAGAAGCGTAATACTGTGAAAAGAAAACAGTCTACGATGAATAATAGAAAAAAAAAAGGCTACAAATAAACGTGTGAAATCAAGAAAACTGAAAGAGACTATTAACGATATTTTTGGAAATTAAAATAGTTTATAAAATATCTTTTTAGAAATGTCATTTTTACATCCTCATTCTTGTGAGTGTCTGAAGTCTGAGTTGGATCTATTTTCACTCCCTCCGACACAAACGTCAATAAAAAGCTCTCAATGGGTCCACTTGTAACGAGTGATTACGCCTGTGTGCGTACCGCACGCACACTCGTTACCATACCTCACAGTCGTCATCCCCGCTCCCGCACTCCCATGTCAAGACTCTCGCTACCAAGTAACCGTCCCCCTCCGAGCCTTTCGTCGCCAGGCAAGTTCCTTAAAACCACCCGCACGACAACGAATCGTCAGTCTAGCTGGGCGAGACCCACCGAGCGGATCGGTGAGCTCTCGCCTGCTGCAAACTCAAGTTCTTTTCCTACCCACAGGAACAACTGTGGTAGGCAAAGTACAGGCGAAATCGCAAGGCATAGGCGCAACTATCCTTGCAGATTTCCATATATTTATGTATGGAGAATTACCAACGCTCAGGTGCACCTGTCGTTGTCAATTCTCATAAAAAAATGTCACGTCATGGGAGCTACTGTGCTTAGCATTTTTAATACGCTATCTCTCTCTTTGCTATTCAAGGGTGTACAATTTCCACAGTCAATAGGATCACTTAAGGCTGTAGAAATTCACGTTAAAATATTAATAAATAGGAGCATTTATTATTAATCTTTTTCCACCCAAAAATATTTCTTTATCACCTAACTCTCACATCTATCTCCTGTAAATCCTGTCTAATAAATCGCAAAATGGTAGAAATGTATTTGCACTCAACAGGCGCATCTGTGAGCGACAAATTAAACCGACAGATAATATTTAGTAGGAGCATCTACAAATATTATCTATAAAAACGCATTAGAGATTTATACAACCGAACCTTACTCTATTTTCCCTATCAGTCCTCCCTTCTCTACGTACCGTCAAAACCGCTGAAGTAAGAGAACTGAGACGTTTAATATTGTATTCCGCAAAATCGCCTGTATGTCTAATTCGTTCACGAATCTATCAATTTGTACTTTGTCTGACAAATCCGAAATATCTATGATTACAGGACTAATAGTCACTTCACCCGTCTTCGTTCAGACACATTCACTCAGCTACACACAGTCAACAAAACCAACCACACACAGACACTTATTTCATTCTTTCTTTTGTTATTTTATTAAATTCACACCGTTAGAGTTGTAAATTATAGGGAATAAATATTGTTATTATATTTTCCAGTAAAACAAAGTTGTTCGATTTTCAGTTAATTATCTTTAAAACCTGACCCTGGCTCGACTGAAGCATTCGATAAGATAATTAAAAATAATAAGATCTCTCAGAGAAAATCGGAACGTTACATGGCGTCCCTGTTACAAACAGGGACGCCAGAAAAACACAACGTTACACACTATAAACCTGTTTCATCCCTTACTGATGATTCTCCCATAGAATTCGTTGTTCCTGGTCATGGCGATGAATATCTGGATCTTGCTCACACAATGTTAAGTCTTCGAGTAAGATTCTTATATCCCAGAAGAATTGAATCAAATGCTTCTGAATTGGATAAAGTAGGTCCTGTAAACAATCTGTTGCACTATTTATTCAATCAGGTATTTGTCTATTTTAATCAAAAAATAGTATCACCACCAAGTAATTCTTATGCATATCGAGCATATATTGAAACATTACTTAATTATGGTCCTCCTGCTAAAAGAAGTCAGTTAAAAAATTGGCTCGAAACACAACAACTAGAAGATGAATTGCTGTCAACAAAGTACAATAAAACAACCAACTACTCCACCTGTTCAGTCAGATCACCTACGACCTTTGCACAGAGTCTTGCAAACATTTCTGAAGATTCTGGTGAGGACACCGTAGACCTTTCCACAGAGTCAGACCAATTATCTCTTGGAAAAATATGAACAGTTTGCAAATACTTCAAGTACTTCGCCTTCCAGA
>CAJFCO010017559.1:31057-52500 GCA_904066015.1 Synergus gifuensis | reverse complement strand
TTTATATTCTTCTTCTTTTCTCTTTTTTGCCATTAATTTCTTGTTTTCTTCATTTTCTTTAGTTTTATATTCTTCTTCTGTTCTATTTTTTGCTTCTGATTTCTCTTGTTGCTCCTTTTCTTTAGCTTTATATTCTTCTTCTGCTCTCTTTTTTGCTTTTGATTCCTTTTGTTGCTCCTTTTCTTTAGCTCTATATTCTTCTTCTGCTCTCTTTTTTGCTTTTGATTCCTTTTGTTGCTCCTTTTCTTTAGTTTTATATTCTTCTTCTGCTCTCTTTTTTTTCTATTGATTTCTGTTTTTGTTTATTTACTTTAGCTTTATAATCTTCGTTTACTTTCTTTTTTGTTACAAATGCCTTTTTTTCTTCAAATTCTTCATCATTTATTTTCTTTATTTTAGTATGTCTTTGTTGAAAACTTTCCTCTTCGGTAAATGATGTATCCTCTCTTTTTCGTTTCTTATATATGTTTTGTTCTTGTTCTTTGAAATTTTCATTGTTGCGCTTTTCTTTCATTAATTGCCTCTTCTCCAAAATTCTCTGTTTTGTTGTTTTTTTTATTTAATTTTGGCATTTTTGAAGAAATATCTCGTAATGCGTGGATTGATTTCTTATTGGTCAATAACAAGTGACTGGAGAAATTTAAAAAAGAATAAGAATCACCTCCGCTCGGTAAAGCGCACGTTTGGACTCGTATTGTAAAAAAAGAAACAAGAAATTACTTACTCACCGAATTCAGGGAAAGATAATTATTGTATTATATGAAATTTCGCTGGAAAGAAAGGAATGGAATTCTTACTTGTGATATTGAATTCAATATAAAATTCTTCAGTGTGGATGAAAATTAACCTGTAATGAAATTCATTTAAACATTTTTGAAATTCAATCAAGTACAGTAGTACACAGTTCACAAGAATATTTAAATTTTCTAATTTCTAACTTTATTGGATCCAAGTTTTAACTTCATAAGTCATTTTTCTTGTTTTATTTAAAAAATATTATAATTAGGAATTTTTTTGCTTTATAGCGCTTTCTATTCTTAACTAAATGTTTGTCTATAATGTTAAAAAATAATTAGTTTTAATTCTTCTTGCACAATATGTTGAATTTGAAATCAAATCTCAAAATGTTAATTTTTCATTTTTTGCAAAGAATATTGAAATTACATACTTTCGTGCACTATACGCATAATTCTATTTAAATATAAATAGTAAAAAAGATGATTAAAAGAATTTTTTCTATAAAAAACAAAGTTTAATAGTAGTTTTATTTTACATTTCCAGGCCTCAAAGTTCCTATGGGTGAAAAAATAGGGTACATAGGGTATTTTTCTCACTTGTAGGGTACTTTCTTTTCGCTCAAAAGGTACTTTTTTTACAAAAAAGTGGTAAGAAAAAAGTGATTAAAAAGAATAAGATTACATGCACTAGAAGGTAAGTCAAAGCTGGTAAGTCAGAGCTCATCAGGGCCTGCAGACTGTGTGTAGTGAAGGACTACTCCACACCTGGAAATTTAGAAGATATTTCTATGTTTTCCAATTTTTTTTACCAGTCTCATATTCATATTCAGAGATTCACTCAGATATTATAAAGAAAACAAAATTTTCTGTTACAACCCACCCCTCCCACCTACTGCTTCTGTAACTCCAGATTTGAGAAAAATTTTTTTTCGCCGGTTCTGGTGCTCATTTTATTACAATATTTCTGAAAAGAACAATGAGTACACAAATATTAAAGAAATATTTATATTGAAAAACGCAATAATACTTTGCAAACTTCAGGAGATGGAAATTCCATGGTAATAAAAGAATTTTTCTAATTTAAGACTGAGAATCAACTAGACGTCTTTTCTTTATCACAGATTTTATAATTTGAAATTTTCTTGATCCGATCGAAAGACTTAACGTTAAAAACCATGTCAAAAACAACCTGAAAATGTACGTCAAAAAGGAGAAAAAAAAGACGTAAAAAATTACGTGATAAAGTACGTCAGAAACGTTGTCAAGAATTAGGACTATTTTTGACGTGGTTGTTGACATCATTTTTGACGCCACTTTTTTTTTAATACGAAAACCACCATAAAAATTTTCACTTCTATCGTACATACATACTATGTGTTTATTATAATTTACACTATTAAAATCAATCATAATAAATAGTATGTACGTACGACAAAAGTGGAAATGTTTGTAGTAAAAGTCAAAAATACCCCAGCAGACAAGAAATTTATAAAGATATTTTTAAAACGTCCTAAAATCGTTTGTAGGACGTAAAGTTTAAAAGACGTTTTTAGAACTTTCAAAAGAAAACGTTCTAAGTCAGGCTAAAAACGTCTAAAAAATTTCCAATGTTTCAAATATGTCCTAAAAACGTCTTTGAAACATTTTATGTTTTTAGAACGTTATTTGGCCTGATTTAGGATGTCCTAAAAGCGTCTTTGGGACAGTGCTCTTAGATTAGAAACGAAATGTGTACGCACATAATGAAAGGTCTATGCCCATGTGAAAAGAGTAGGAGGCCGTAAAGATTGCGCGCGCACCATCTTCTCCTCTTCTGAATTTGAAAACTCGAAGATGTACGATTGCCGGTCGGAAAACTTCGGGCGGTCTATCTATTTATATCATCTGGATTCACATTTGACATAAAATCCAGAAATTGTCGATTTCAATATTTCGATGCGTTGATTTTGAGGTTAGATTTTTCAGGTGGAGAATATTAATATTAATACTATTATAGATATTATTAATGTTAATATTATGATTATATCATAATAGAATAGATTATAATAGTAATTTATTTATGTTTGGATCTGCAAATTGAAAGAAATTGAAGAAATTAGTTATTCTCATGATTTGAATACTTCGCGCGATTCTTATATATTACGTAGATTTTGAGGTTTTGATTTTTCAGGAGTAAAATATTATAAATTATAACAACAGTCTCAGCCTAAGGGACTGTCGACCTCTGAGTGCTGTTACAATTCTGACATCCAACGCCTAAGTTCGTACAAAAAAAAAATTTTGTTAGAGCGAATTGAGCCGAAGGGCGCCAGGTATCAATCGATACCGCTCCAAAACTCCATAAGATATAGCAAACCTGAAAAATAATAATTCACTTCCGGCTAACCTGCCAGTGAGGGATTTCGTGGGGGCGTAAAACAAATCAAACTCAAAGTTTAAAATATAACAGAAATGACATGTTTATTAAGAATAGGGATGTAGTGATGATGTATAATTTGAGTGAATGAGATGAAATGAGAATGTACAAAAATGATGTGTTTGAGAACACAACTTGCTCAAAAAAAAGTGTGTTTAGGAACACGTGATTCGAAAGAAGTGCGTTTAGGAACGCATTAATCAATAGCTAAGTTCGATTGTATTTAGCTTCACAAAATGGCGTCATTTAACGCGATGATAAATTCTTTATTATTTACTACTAACATAATTTGATTTTTATTTGAAAAACAGAATTTAATTTAATATTTGATCTTTGAAAAGTTACGGTAATTTAACTAAAATCTAACGGCAATGTAACAAAATCTAGATTATCGAATGTGCCACGTCATCAATGGGCGTTGACCATGATGCGACATTCTTTATATAAAACTATAATCTTACTCAATATAACTCAAAAGCTTAATAGTCAAGTAAAATTGACTGTAATCAACTCAAATTTCACAGAAGGATCTAAATCATAATACGAAGAAAGTCAATTGCTCGAAATGCAAAGTTTCAACCAAAATGGCGCTCCGCCATACATGGGCTTTGGCCAAAGTTACGTAAGTTCTAAATCTCAAGATTTATGCACTAAAAACTCAACTGGGAGAAAAATGTAGTTTGCGGACGCCTACCTTACTTTTCGTGAACCCGGATACAGGAATTGGAGTAATCCCTTTGGCAACGAAATTATCGAAATTGTCTTTCTGCAAACACTATAGAGTTTTCTCTCAGAGCACAAAAAAAGAACGTAAGCTTACTCTGGAACAGCCAGCACGGAACTGGTGGTTCTTGGAGTTACTCGCCTGAGTGCGCAGTCGCAGTTACGAAAATATCGTAGCTCCGAGAGCTGCTGCTCTCTTTATGTGCAAAAGTGGAACTAGCGCTAGTTATTATGGCTGCGTCCACGTATTTTGACAGCTCATGTGTCTTTTCATAACAAATGTAGAACGGTGTAAGCTTTACACATTTTAAGTGGTTTATATTGTCTACATTGTTGGAGAATGATTAAAATTGTAAAGATGTATGCGACTGACACATTCCAGACGGCAAATAATTCCTCGAGACATATACATAGCTGAAACAATTTAGAGTTTGTGCTCGTCGGAAAGCCAGGCAGACGGCAAATACAGGATAAAAACAAAATAGCGGTATGATTATGCTTAAATCTAATTAGTTTTATACTTAATCTAGTTCAACTCTCTCACATTCATACTATATTCATACACTTATGTCTAATTGAGTCCCTACTGGCTGTTCTGTTTTAGTTCCCGATTAGATAAATCAATCTGGGAATAGGATCAATAATGTGGTAAAAATCCACCACGTTACAAAATGTGATATTAATATCAGTTAATATAAATAAAAAATACTATTATATATAATTAGTGTTAATATTATAATTGTATTATATTCTGATTCAATTTATACCATTTATTCGCACGTATTAGAAAGAGATTCAAGAAATTTGACAATTGTAATGATTTGAATGTTCCGCGCGATTCATATATATCTATAATATGCAAATGAATAAATTATATAATTACAAAGCTGTATGATAATACAATTATATATAATATTATATTAATATTAATTAACTTTAAAAGATTTTGTGCTGGAGTTTTAAATGTTTAAACGTTAAAATTATATATATTTATAAATCGAAAAAATTAAAACAGCATAATATTTTGAATTAATACTTCTTAGAATTTAGTTATATTTTATTTCTTTTTCAGAATTACTTATTTTGCTGGGACTTCGATTTTCAAGATTTTAAAATTTCTAGTAATTCTAAGCTAGTGTTAAAGCAAAATAATTGTGTACTTGTTAGTACTTACAGTTTGTAATTGTTTATGTAATTCCAAATGATTCTCATAAATAAAGTTTATAATTTTGAAAGTCTGGAGGCTACATATTTTAATTTTTTTGGTTCACATATTAGATTATAAATTTCATTTAAAGCGATTGGGTTAAAGTTTAAACGAACATTTTTCAAAAATTTTTTTACATTTATTAGATTAAGAATATCAAAGAAAGTTCCCAAAAGCATTTTATTTTTTTTTACTTGCAGAAATTTACCTGACGTTTCCTAGCATTTTAAGAGATTTCAAGTGACTTTATAAAGAATTTCAAAGATTTTTATAGAGACTTCAAGTGATTTTAGTGAATTTTAAGAAAAAAAAGTAAATTTTTAATAATATATTATTAATAGACTTTTCAAAATACTTCAAAGGATTTTTGAAAGAATTGTAAAGAGTTATTAAAAATATATTTTAGAGATTTCTATAAATTGTATAAGATTTCAAGACATTTTAAGTGCTTTTAATGAATTCCAAGGAAGTTTGGAATATTTTTAAAGATTTTTAAAGACATTTAAAATCATTTGAAAGGATTTTAAGTAATTTTCGGGAATTTCAAGATTTAACAACACTTAAATCTTCTTAGAATTGCTAGAAATTTTAAAATCTTGAAAATCGAAGTCCCAGCAAAATAAGTAATCCTGAAAAAGAAGTAATATAACTAAATTCTAAGAAGTACTAATTCAAAATATTATGCATGTTATTACTTACAGTTTGTAATTATTTAATTCTAAATGACTCTAATAATAAATAAATTTTCTAATATTGAAAGTCTGGAGGAAAAATTTAAATTTTTATAATATTTTGTACAAAACCACTTAAATATGTTACATATAAATATATACCTCCTACAAATTTCAAAGCGGACTGTTGGGTTGAGTACTTTTTATTAGACAGCTAATTGTTTAGAGATGAGTCAGTTTCAAGCGCGTGATATGATCTTTCTGGAGAATAAAATATTTCAATAATTATACTGGGCACCATTATCAATTTTGGCACTCATAAAGAACATATGTAATTATAGTTTGAGCAAATTGTTATAAATATATATATAAAACTTTTTATGTATTTCAAATCCAAATTTGAGCCCTTGTACAATGCACAGAAATAATTGTAAAATTTTTTTAATCAGTCTAGCAGATTCTATAGAAATCTACTTTTAAAATAAGTGGGTACAAGAAATAAATAAAAATGTTCATTATTTGAAAATTATTGAAATTTTTCCAAACATTGAGATTTAAAGTTTTTTTCAATTTGTAGCCGATAAGTGACTCGAGTTGGAATAGAATTTGACACTTCACGTACAATTTTAATTAAAATCTTCAGAGATACGTCATGTCAAGGACGAGCCTCAATTCTGTGACGCTCATATGATGCTTCCTTGGGTTGAGGGGATATGTGTTTCCCACGTCGCAGATCCTTAATGTCTTCTTGTATGTTTTTTGGGTCTAAATACAACGGATAAGATCCTGGGTTTAAGACTTTCCGTATCGGAAATAGGCGATGTGATTCTGGTCCGTTTCCTGGTCCTCGGGGGAGTCGTGTTCTGGTCAACTACCCCTGAGACGAGACTCCTCAGGAGCCACGACCACGCTCCTCAGGCGTAGTGGACGATTAGGAGCTTCAGGGGAGCTCTTCTCTGAAGATGTTTGTATAGAGGAGACACTTAAGACGATGCCATCCTCGTCGTCAACAGGCTGTGGCGAGGGTTTCCTCAAAAGGACTGCCTCCAGTTCGAGCGAGAATTATTGTATCGTATCACTACCGTGAGAGTGAATTTCTTCGGGTATGTCTACCGTCTCCAAAGTCGCGTAAGGACGTTCCCTGGTTGTTGTGCTTGGAGATTGATGTTTTTGTGGAACCAACTCAACCTTATCCACGTGAAGCACGTTTGACAGAATCTCCGGTTTGCCTTCGATGCGGATAGTTTGGATTGGCAAATTCTTTTGATCGATGAATTCCTGACAATCGGGGAAGTCTGGTCGTAGAGGAGATTGTTGAAACTCATGAGGAGTGTCGAGTACCGGTTCTATGAACTCCGAACTTGTCGTGTGGGTCCAAGGTTGAAATTTCCGTCCGACGTGGTAGGTTAAGTAGTCTCGTAAATCCTCGAACGAGTTTATACCGATGGAGGACACCGACGAGAGGGAGAGTGCACTAGGTGAAAGTGCGCGTGTTGAATGTGCCGTTTCAGGATAGCTGACACCACATACGAAGGCGAAGTCCCGAAGACTAGGACTTATGTGCGAGTCACAGGGCGTATTTCTGGGTCCAGAACGAGAAGTCGAGGGAACTGAATCACTATTCTGAAGGGGCTGAGACGCTTCCAACTCGAGGGCGGCCCTTTGCCGTACTTTCAATCGCCGACGCAGATTTAGGCGCTTCCTTGCACGAGGCATAAATAGGGATACTTACACGAAGCACAAGTCAAGATACCCGCACAAAAAGGACAGACAACCGGCATAAATGTATAGGCGTTAGACCTGAAAGTAAAAATGTCCACTGGCACGATTGCACTTACTGTTGGCGTCGTGAGAAAGTTAAGAGGAGACACTGACACTTTTGCACCAGACGGAGAATCACTTGGCACGTTCACCGTCTCGTTTTGAGTGCGTCGAGACGTACTGGGCGAATCGAATTATTCCTCACATCGTGGAAGGCTTCTCAAAGTTTCTTCGCGATATTGTTGAATCGTAGGGACGTTGGGAAGTCTTTCGCTCGCGTTATAACACTTTGGGGAAGCACTGTTCGAATTACCGCTCGCGTAGGTTAGGTCTAAGTGGCCACTGTTCTCGAAAAGTACGTCATTTCGTCCTGATGTGTCCTTACCAAGAGAATCACACCAAGTTTTGTTGGCTAGATTCTGAACGTCTTCGTCAAATCTTGAAGTTGGGTGCAAGACTTCCTCGGCACGACGACGAGCGGCGAGTCTCCTCCGAAGATTCGGGCGACTACGTTTCTTACATGGAGACGATTCCATCAAGGTGGATTCAAGGGTAGGTAGGGAATTTCCTCGACAGCAAGGTTGCGGTAGGTATCGACGAAGGCAGGACCCTTGACCCTTCACATCCACCACGGCACAAACCCTAGAACCTTAGGAGGTCTTCCGTAGAACAACCTCCCTAGGACCTTCGGGCGGACCTGTTGGACCCGTCGGAACTAAGCGACACTTCCTATGACGTCGACACCAGTTACAGCGTGCAATTCCGTCGAAGCGAGGATGGGTTGGTTATGGAAAGTGTACGATGGTCTTCCAAAAAATAAATTATTCTTCCAAGTTAAATCCAGGGTAACTGCGACTTCAGGTCCCAAAGCGTGCACAAGCGTGAGAACGATCCGTGGACAGTGCGTAGTAGCGCGATAGCTCTGGTTAAGCTAGAGGTCTTACCCGTAGGCAGGTTGATTGATGAACTGACGAGAGCTCGAGAGTTTCCTCGCCTCGTCGGTGTAGTGGGAGGTTCAATGTTGGGGCGGCAGCGCGCGCATCTCCCCACCGTATGCAGTGGTGCGCGCGCCGACTATAAGCCGTATGCGGGGATTGCGTGCACGCCTCAGCATCAGGCCCGTATATATTTTATTTTATAAAAGAGGCTCTTTTTACAGAAGCAGATAATTTTAACAGGACTAATATAAATTTAACAAGAGACATAAGAGTGGTAAAACGAAGTAAAATATAAAATAAGTTGTACGCTTGCGTGCGACAAATTGTAAAAAATTGACAAAGTAACTTCGTCCGGGACTCATTTTTGATAGCTTTTAATTTACTTAAAAGAAAAAATGTGATGTAATTAAATTGATGAGAATTTAAACGATCATCGAAAAACAGGTGAACTCAAACTTCTGTTTGGTAGTGTAATAAATAATTAAATATTATAAAATGTATTCAGATTTTTGAATTATTGTCAATTAAAAACAAAATTTCCGTGCAAAAATCGAAATTTTACAAAATTATGTGATAATTCGAAAATTATGAGAAGATTCTAAAATTTTGCGATGAAAAAAATTATTCGCGGAAAAAATTATTTTCTTAGATTTTAAAATAGTATTTACTGACTTTCGGACACAGACAAGTCAGAGAAAAGTATTATAATATTTCAGTGAAAAATAACAAATTGAAAAATAACAAATTTATGGTTCTATTTTTTTTTTAATTTTTTGATTTTTATTTATGGTTCTAATTTTTCTTCAAAAAGTGCAGACGAGGTTTTAACAGACTGTTCATTTTCAAATTTTATTGAATTACTGCTTCATGAATAAGATCGTCCAAGAGTAACAGTTTTTATACACAATTAATTGTTTATAACATTTTCAACTTTAAACCTGTTCGTCTTATGCAAAAAAATAGTATATAAATATATATATATATTTTCCTTTGTGGGCCGCGATTTTTTTTCCCAATAGTCGGCCCTGCCACGCACCATCTTCGAAACAAAACACGATCGTCTTATCATATGTTTACGACTACGTTTACCGCAATTACACCATAACCAAAAAATTTTGTGTTTGAGATAATTGTGATTGTCGATAATATTTATTGTGCATTTGTGCATCATCGACACATTATTTGGAAGTGCTTCTACATCATCGCGTAAAGCAGAATCATCTGTGGTAAGTACTTATTTTGTTTATTTTATTCTCCAAATTTTAAACGATGCAAATTGACATAAAATTTTTATTGGTAAACTGGATAATATTGAGAATTTGTATTCCTATGAAGTCGCGATTTTTGAGATTTGTGTAAAATTGATTTTTTGACTATAAGTTCTTAAACAATAAAAATTCTAAGCTGATGTAAGGAAAATAAAGATTCGTTGAGTCAAGAGTTCGTGATGAGTCGATTTTCCTATATGATTAAATGAATTTAATTTAAACTTAAGGAAGTTTCAATTAAAAAACTTTTTAGAAACTGAAAGGTTTACTTTATCGTAAAAAATCAAAAATTGTAATATTAATACGTTTTTTTGAAAAATATGAATGACAAGATCAAATTTTCTACTGAAATAATTAAAATTTTTTTTTTTAATTTTTTGAGGTTGACTCATGGAAGATTTATTTCACTAACAATTATCGATCCACGGGCGATTAGTTTCTCGTTTTTGCACACTTTTTGCTAGTAGAAAAAATAATTGAGAAGTTTTAATTCTTGAAATATAAAATTTTGTAATTCTTTATCTAATTTCAGGAATCTCCATAAGTTTCCCAAAATTCCTTAAAATGCCTATATTATCCTTCAAAATTTGGTGAAATTCCTTTAAATTTCATAAATTCTTTATATTTCTTAAAATTACTCATAGTCCCATGAAAACTGATTAAATCTCTAAAAAGAATTCCTGAAAAGCAACTGAAATTTCGTAAAATACCTTGAATTCCCTAAAAGTCCTTAAAACTACTAAAATATAAAATATGTTAAAATCCCCTAAAATAATTTAAAATCCCATGAACTGTCATGAAATATCTCTTAAAATTCCTGACAATCCAATGAAAACTCGGAAAATACCTTTAAAGTCCTCAAAATAAGTTAATATCCCTTTAAATATCTTACAAGTATTTCAAATTCCACGAAATTCCGTAAAATTCCTTGAATCTCTTAAAAGTCTTTAAAATTACTTAAACTCCCATACAATATCTTAAAATGCCTTTAACAACCTTCAAAATCTGATGAAATTCCTTTAAATTTCGTAAAATCACTTGATCTTCCTAGATATTCTTTGATGTTCCATAAAATTAATAAAAATCCTATGAAATTCTATGAAATCTTATGAAATTCCTTTAAATTTCGCAAAATAAATCAATAATTCTTAAAATTACTTAAAATTCCATGAAATTCCTGGAAATTCCTGAAAATCCAATGAAATCTCGTAAATGCCTTAAAATTCTTTAAGTCATTAAAATAACTTAATCTCCTATGAAATATCGTTAAATCTCTGAAAATCATTTAAAATTCCATCAAATTTCGTCAAATCCTTTAAAATTTCATAAAATTCCTCGAAATCACTTAATATTTCTAAAATCTTAATAAATTTCGTAAAACCCTTTTAATCCAAATTAATCAAAATTTATTCGAATTTATTAGAATTTTTTGGAATTATTCGGATGGAAAGTCCTGATTGACTGGATTGACAAGATTAATTTGGATTGAAAGTTCGGATTACACCGCTCGGAATCTCACTGCAAAAAACTGTTTCTTTGAATCAGAGAAACATTTCTTTGATATACGGTCAAAGAAAAAATTTATTTGAATTAAAAAAAGTTTTTTTGATTCAAATAAATTTTCTTTAATTTAAAAAAAAAATATTTCTTTATATTAAAGGAAATTTTTTTGAATCAAAAAAATTTTTTGTAATTCCAAGAAATTTTTTCTTTGACCGTATATCAAAGAAATGTTTCTTTGATGCAAAGAAATTGTTTTCTGGGTGTAATTCTGATTTATTCGGATTGGAGGATTCATTCGGATTAAAGGTTCGGATTGTTAAATAATGGCCCCGAATTAATTTGGATTGAAAACTTCTTTCGGATTAGTTCGGAATGAAACTGTTTTATTCGAATACAAATTCCGGAATGATTCGAATTCATTCGGAATGAATTTCAATCCGAAGCTTACAAAAATGGACAAAATGGAAAAATCGCTCATTCAAAATAAAATAATCTTTGCTTTTACGCTGAAATCAGAAAATCTTAACTTATTTTCAGCAAAAATATTTTTAAAATGTCGGCCAGCGATAACCTTGGCACTGGGAAGAAGCAAAGAAAGTTTATTGCCACCTGGATGAACGAGTTTCCTTGCATTAAGGAGGTACCCAACAACGATACGAAGTTTTTCTGCACCATTTGCAATCAAGAATTTGTAGTGATTGATAAACAAAGATTGCAAGCTCACATAGATTCTAAAAGACATCACAAGATGCTAAAGAATGAATTCAAACGTAGAGAAAAGGAAGATTCTTCTCACAAATTTTTGCCATAATGGTTAGAGGACATTCGCTTCAAATCTTGGTTGCAAATGGTACCTGCTGATGAAAATAAGTTTCGTTGCACCTTATACAATGTTGATAGGAGTTGTATGGGTGGTGTTAGTAACCTTATTCGTCATGTAGAAACACCAGAACATATCGCGATTAGTCTTGAAATGGGCATCGAACCTTTACGAGATATACCGGCCGAAGTAATTTTTGATTCTACGGAATCTTTCGAAGATCGAAAGAAAGCTCGCGAAATTCAATTTGCACAATTATTTTGCAGTGCAAATATTCCGTACCAAACGACGCTTAAAATTTTTAAATTTTTTCAAGACACGGATCCAACAATCATTCAGCATATGACAGCAGGTGTAGCGAAAGTTTACAATATTGTTCGTAATGTACTTGGTCCTGCTGAAGAATTACGTTTAATAGAATTCCTCAGGAAAACCAAGTTTAGCGTTTATGTTGATGAAACAACTAATCCAAATGGAGCCAAGAAATGGATGACATTTCTAGTTTCATTTGTCGATTGCGAAACTCTCGATAGAATGACGGAATTAACTTCATTATTAAAACCAGATTGAACAAATTTAAGTGCAGACGGTATCTTCTCGGTTTTCAAAAGATACATGACCGATAATAGCATTCCTTTTTCAAATATCTTAGCTCTTTCAACTGACAATGCATCAGTTATGATAGGAGATACAAATTCTTTTAAAACTTTAATTCTTCGAGAAAATCCTCATATAATTATAATTTCTTGCATTTGTCATAAGCTTGCATTAGCTGCAAAAGCTGCTTGCGAAAAGGCTATTCCGCCATACATCGATACCTTTCTGCAATCGATTGTTCATAACATGAACAGTAGTACTAAGCGTTCCGAAGCGTTCGAACAGTTTACTGAAGCTTATCCAGGAACGTCTCTCAAAATTCATAATTACACGAAAACGCGATGGCTCAGTCGCCACAGTTGTATTAAGAGGATACGGGAATTATATGATTCATTGATACCTTATTTCAATGAATTATGTTTTACCGAAAAATCTAATACAACTTTTTTAGAAATTAAAGAGAAATTGGAAGATCCTAAAACAAGAGCGTATTTAGCTTTCTTAGAGTACATTTTGTTCGAATTCAACAAAATTAATTTGTTTTTTCAACACTCTGAAACAAGAGTGCATATGCTTCATTCGAAAAGCATTCAATTCCTCTAGTTTATCGCGAGACATTTTTTGAAAGCAGCTTTGTTGAAGTATTTAGATACAGAAACCATTGATTTTTCTTCTTCGGCGAATCAAAAATCAATGGATGGTATAAGTTTCGGGCTAGATTGCAACAGTATTCTTAAGGAATTGTCAGAGAATATTGTTGCAAATGGAGAACTTATTCGTGAAATTCGCCAAAATTGTTTATCATTTTTGGTTGAGGCCGCTTCTCAAATTTCATGTAGATTAAGTTACATTCGCGATGAATTTTTCAAGAAATTGTTTGTCTTTAACGCTACACATGTTTTGATGGATAGCGAAAGATACACCAATTTCATTGACGTTTGGTATTTTTGTGAGAAATTTGGAGACTTCAACAAGGCTGCTTTGAAAGCGGAATGGCGCCTTGTTTATCGGGATTTTTTTCTCAACCCGAACTTAACATGCGTTCCTTTGACGAGATGTGGAAAATAATTTTATCAAATATGTTAAAATATAGATACACTTATACATTTAAATTGTATATTCATTAAGCTTAGTAATAGTGTAAGTTAAACACATATATAGATTCCTATATTGTGTATGTTGTAACATGGCTGTTACGTTGGTTGCCTACGTGTAGGCGAAGGGGCGGGGGCACGCCGACGAGCAGCGGTGCTGCGAGTCGCCGGTCGGCTACCCCGCGCTCTTGCAGTTTAGACAGCTGACTGTCAAGACATCCTAGACACTAGACTCTCTCTCTGATCTCTTGTGATCCTCGTTGGCTGCAATAGTTTTTGGTTGTGCTGCTAACTATTAATTGTTCTTCGGGTTTCGAAGCCTTTTGTATCATAAGTAGAATATAGTTTTGTTAATGTTTATCTGGTTGTTCTTATTTTCTCACTCCTAACTGGTAATTTCCCTAATTCCCCTTCCCAATTAGTAATAATCATCCCAGATTATACTTGGCGCCCAACTGAATAACCTACAATCCCTAATTACCAGTGAGGAAGGAACAAAGGATATTAAAAATAATATTTGATGGTACAAATTTTGGAAGATAATTTATGGTATTGCAAATTTATATGTACGGTTGTGAGATATATTTCCCGCGCGATGTTTTCGCTTTTCAGGAATTTTAATAAAAGTGAAAAATAAAAGCAAGGTATTTCTTTGAAAAGATAGTTTTTCCCGCTTGGCGTCAGGGGGAATGGTTCTGAGGTCCGGTAAGGTGAAAAACAAGATGGCGGAAAATGAGCGCAGAGAAGCGAACCAAGGGACAGGTGAGGAAATAGAAGTTCAGGTGTAGGAAACCGATTTACTCTTAACGAGGAAGACTTGTCACTGGGAGTGTTTAAAAATAGGGAAGACGAGTTGGCGAGTACCAAAAGGCGTACTTTAGAGTGGGACCACATGGGTCTCCTAAACTCTAATGAAATTACAGAATTGGGAGCAATACCAAAGACTCGAACAGCAACTCAGACTCTGACAAACACGGAAAGACCATCAGAAAGAAACCCTGACAGAACTCAAACTGAAACTCAAACCCTGACACATACTCTTGAATTACGAAGGGAAAATTCTAATAGACTAAGACAAGAGAAAAGCCTAGACGTGGACGCAGAATTAAAATCAATAGCGGAAAGGTTACAGAAAATTTCGTATCGAGTGAAAATTACAGACGGGTCAGCTCGCGGAGAAATAGAAAAATTGAAAGCAAAAATAGACGAGGTGGATTATCGCGTTAGAGAATGTGTAAGAACACAGGATAAGTTAGAAGAAATTAGACGTGATGTGGTAGAAGAATAAGATAGAGAACCGTTTGCGGATAGGACAAGCGCAAATAGATCTCGCATGTCATACGCGAGAGGAAGATCAGCGCGTAGATCTCTGACTATGCGAGATGAGAGAGATCAATTATTAGAGAGAGAACCACCCCAACGGCGAAATACTTGCCAAGCCACAAGTTGCCATCATGGTATGGTAAAAACACCGTTCGAGATAATGTCGGACTGGCCGGCTAGATTTCGTAATAATAGAGTAGACAGTCCTGCCCATTTTCTGGAAGACATTTTCAGGTTTAAACGAGGTTACCAAGTAGACGATCGCGAAGTATTAGAAAATCTAGACGCGTTATTGAAAGAGGAAGCTAAAAATTGGTTCGTGGTAAATAAAAGATCATGGCGTAGCTTAGACGACTTTCTCGCAAGCTTTAAAAATGCGTATCTAGACGAAAGATTTATGAAAGAAACGCGTCAAAAGATTAAGGCTTGTAACCAAAGAGAAAATCAAGACATAGGTTCATATCTAACGGAGATAAGAAAATTGTTTGGAATGCTGAACCCTACAGAATCATTAGAGTGGGAATTGCGAAAAGCATATGAAAATATGCACTTGATTTATAAAACATATATAAGAAGGTATGATTTCCAATTTTTCGAAGAATTGCTACAGATAGGTAGAGAATGGGAAGCCGAGAGATTGAAATCAAGAGATAGAGGTCAGGTATTAGCCGTGACAGAGTTAAAAAATAAATTAAGTGAAAAATATTCTAATAAAAGACCGAGTAGTCAAAATTATTATTCGGAAAATAGAAACGCAATACAGCAACGACAAACGAATAGACAGGTGTATATGAACCAAAGAGGAAGGTACCGTAACGAAGAAAGTACATATAGGCGAAGCATACAAAGCCAAGAACCAAGGGTACAGATTAGCGAAATAGAATCGGGAAATAGTCGGAAACCCGGAATAAGAGCGATAGAACCAGTTAATAAACCTGACACACCCAAATTAGAAACGAAAAATGACCCAATAATATCAGAACCCCCCGCAAGAAAGCCATGGTCGATGCGAAATCCCAAGGAACAAAGTCAAGTCTTTAGATGCTATGTGTGTGATAAAGCTGGTCATATAGCAAGAGATTGCCGATATAGATATAAAAATTCGGGAAACTAGACTGGCGGGCGAGAGGTAATAAACAACCTAGAGCCAGAACGCCAGAAAAATTAAACTCGGAAAATAATGGCAAAGGTGAAACAAGGTTTCACGTAATAATTAAATTTGAGGACAAAGTATTTAAATTATTGGTGGACACAGGTGCGACACACACATACGTAGGTAGAGAATTAAAAGAAAAAATAGAGGAACCGGAATTCTTATTTCAGAACCCGTCTCACGAACCCTCATAGTAGCAAACGGGGAAGAAGAGGAAATTACGGGACAGGTTTCGATTCCAATAGAAATAGGTAATCTAAGGAAAAGACCTTTGGTTAGAATAGTTCCAAAATTAAAATCAGTAGGAATTCTAGGTACGGATATGATTAAGGGACTGGGAATGACACTCGATTTTGACAAAGAAATCTGGTGGTTACCAGATAAACCCTCAGTTAAATACAAGATAGAGTCTCAGCCGACAACCCTCCCAAAGCCGATTAAAATCGACAATCTAAATCGAGAGTCAGTCAATCCACAACCTAAGCCGAAAATTAAATTCGGGAATAAAGTGAGTCTAAAGAGAGACAAAACAACCGAGTTAGCGAGAGAAACGAGAACTAAACCGAATACGGGGAAAACGATAAGTCCCAAAATATGAATAGTAACAGAGAAAGCCCAAACTCTGAACCACACACCAAAGTTTCCCCAAATTCCAATTAGTAATCGGTTCGAATGCTTAAGTAAGCTAAGAGAGTCGGATAATGAAGTAGGGAAAAAATCGCGCGTAAGGCGAAAAGAAATACCGAAATTAATGGAAGTAAAATTAGCTGAAAATAAAATTAGAAGTTGGACGGAAAACCAAAATAGAATAGGGAAAAACGACGAGAGAGCGTCCGGAATTTGTGAATTGAATGGGAACCAACAGCGAAAGTTGGAAGAATTATTGAAAAGGAAAATTAAACCCGAGGTAGGAAAAGAACATAGGGCAACGCATGTAGCGAAACATAAGATAGACGTGCAAGGGCACAAGCCAATTAGGCAAAGAATCTATCAGGTCAGCCCAGTAGTCAAACAAGCGATTTGCGAAGAAATCGATAAGATGCTGGAGCAAGGAATAATTGAACCCTCATGTTCAGAATGGTCGAACCCCATAGTTATGATTAAACGACCAAATGGAAAATATAGGTTTTGTCTGGACTTTCGGAAAGTCAATGCAGTGACAAAGAAAGACGGTTACCCGATACCCTTGATGGATGAGATAAAAGATGCACTCAAAGCTGCGAAGTACATATCGAAAGTAGATCTTAAATTAACATATCTGCAAATACCTTTAGAGGAAGAGTCCAAGCCTCTAACCGCGTTCATGGTTCCTGGAAGGGGGATGTATCAAATTAGGCGGATGCCTTTTGGGCTGACAAATGCTCCCGCAACTTTCCAGAGATTAATGGATAAAATTATAACACCAGAGTTAAAACCACAAGTGCTTTGCTACTTAGATGATATAGTAATCGCGACGGATAGCTTTGATGAGCATTTAAAATACTTAGGGATAGTATTAGATAGGGTAAACAAAGCAGGTTTAACCATAAGCCCAGAAAAGTGTGAATTTGGTTGCTCAGAGATAAAATATTTGGGTTTAAAGATAAATAAAAACGGTATTCAAATAGATGAAGAAAAAATTTAACCAATTCTGGAATACCCGGCACCAAAAAACGTTAAGCAATTGCAAAGGTTAATTGGAATGACGAGTTGGTATCGTAAATTCATACCACGATTCGCAGAAACAGTAGAACCGTTCAATAAGTTACTCTGGAAGGGTAGAGCCTGGGAGTGGGGAAAAGATCAGGAAAAAGCTTTAGAAAAGATTAAAAAGGCGTTAACGTCAGATCCGATCTTAGTACATCCAGACTTTACGGTACCATTTCAATTGGAAATGGATGCGAGTACCACGGGGTTAGGAGCAGTTTTAACACAGGTTAGGAACAGGAAAGATCATGTAGTCGCTTAGGCGAGCAGGGGCTTAAACGGGGCTGAAACAAGGTATTCGGCAACAAAATTAGACTGCTTAGCAGTAATTTAGGCGATAAGGAAATTTAGACCTTATTTAGAAGGCTTTCATTTCAAGGTATTGACTGATCACCAATCCTTAAAGTGGCTTCATAATATGAAGAACCCAACAGGTCGAGTAGCCAGATGGGCTCTTGAACTGTTGGAGTACGATTACGAAGTAGTCTATCGGAAAGGTAGTTCGAATCATGTGCCGGATGCACTATCTAGGAAAAACGAAGTAGAAATGCCAATAGCCAGCGCGTTAGCGACATGCATCGAAAAAACAATCGAAAACCTAAAGGAAGAAACCGACGATTGGTATAAAACCAAAGTTAGGCAGGTGTTAAAACATCCCAAGGAGAATGATAATTGGAGAATAAGAGATTCTCAATTATATTTTTATAGACCAGCCCCACTTAAATCGAGACTGTTACCAGATTCCAATCCGTGGAAACTGGTGATTCCCAAAAGGTTACGTAAACAGGTTTTGATAGAAAACCATGAGAACGTGCAGGCAGGCCATTTAGGAGCCGAAAAGACATACGCGAAAGTATCGGAAAGCTACTTTTGGCCAGGTAGTTATTCAGAGATACTAAATTATGTTAAAAACTGCAAAGTTTGTCAAAGAATCAAACCGGGAAATAAACCGAGAATAGGGCTTATGGGTAAACGAATCATCGAGGAACCGTGGACAATGGTGACAGCGGATATAATGGGACCGTTACCATTGTCAAGAAAGCGTAGAAACCAATATATTCTTGTAATTGTGGATAATTTTTCCAAATGGGTAGAGATAATTCCTATTAAGAAAGCAAATGGGAAAGAAATAGAAAAAGAATTCTATAACAAAATAGTATCACATTGGAGTACCCCTAGAATATTGTTAACGGATAATGGGACAGAATTTGTTAACAAAACAATTAGAAAGTTAGCGGAAAAATTCGAGATTAGACATGTAACCACACCAAGATATTACCCCCAAGCGAACCCAACGGAAAGATATAACAGAACGATCAAACAGTTGATCAAGGCGTATTTAGATGACGATCATGCGTCATGGGACGAGTATTTAGTCGATATCAAATACGCGATGAACTCGAGTAAGAATGCGTCAACGGGATTTACGCCAGCATTTATAAACTTAGGCAGAGAATTGCACCCTCAGCAATCTTTAAAAGCAGAAATAGAAAAAAACTGAGGAAATAGAGTTTCAAGAAGTAGATAAATGGACCGATAGGTGGCGAAGTTTCCAAATTTTGAAAGAGGAAGTTCAAAAGAACTTAGATGACGCGAACCAGAGACAAGCAGGATACTATAACCTTCGAAGGAGACCGCAAGAATTTAAAATCGGGGATAGAGTCCTTAAAAAAGTGAATAAATTATCCAATAAAGCAGAAAGTAAAGCGGGTACATTGTTTGATAAGTACGAAGGAATATTTATAGTTAAAAGGAAATTGTCTCCAACCATGTACGAATTGAAAGATCTAAAGGGAAAGAGTATCGGAAATTGGAACGTTAATGATTTTAAATTGGAAAGGAGTACAGATAATGCTCAAATAGAGAAAAAACCGGTAGAAAAGAAATTTAAGTTAAATAGGAAAAGAGGTAGTAGAAATTAAAGTTAAGAGAAAAAGAGAGAGAGCAAAAAGTGAATTAAAAGTATGAACTCCAACTCTGACAGACTCCAATTTAAAAACTGTGACACAAAACTCTAATGCGAAACTCTAACTCCAAAACGGAAAAAACTAGTTATTTTTGTTTCCAGATGGATAACACTATTAGGGCAAGCTGTGCTGAAAGTTGCAAATGGAGGAGAGAATCCTAGAGAATTTGAACCACTGTAAGGTCTGGTAGTGGTTAGTAAGGCGTAGGCGAGTAAGCCGAATTTAACAGGAGCAGGTTGCTAAAAAGGGCCAGGAGAGTCAGAGAAGTTCAGCAAGAGCTGTAGCTCTAAAAGACAAATTGACCCAAAGGAGTTATGTACTCAAAAGTTCTCCAACTCCACTCTATTATGGAAAAAGAAAAGAAAAGTTAAAAATGACTGAATTGCTCGGACTCCCGACTCAATCAATTTTTGTTTTGTTTTTTAAAGGTTACAGAATAAGAAAGGAACCAAGGTTGGGAAAAGATAGAAATCGCCAAACCTGTAAGAGGATAAAAAGGACTAAGGATGGAGCCTAAAGGAAAAGAAAAGATAACGAAACCAACAGTTAGATTAGGGGCAAAAAATTGCCAATTTTGTAAGAAGTTAATACCGAAGGAGTTATACATTTTCCACGATAGTTTTTGTAATAATAGACCATATAGATATAGGCAGAATTTAACGTGTCCAAGCTATGATAGGAGTAGTTATGTAAAAGAGAATTGGGAAAGAATTAACTGAGATTATCAAAAGTTAATTAAAATAGAAATTAAACCTAGTAGAGAGAGTAGATGGGATGTGAGAAGCCCAGTAAGAAGGTGAAAAGTCAGATTTGAGAATGAAATTGGAATTACTGGAGAACGTTTCGGTCATGGACCCAAACTCCCACCGGGGTGGGGGGGTGTAACATGGCTGTTACGTTGGTTGCCTACGTGTAGGTGAAGGGGCGGGGGCACGCCGACGAGCAGCGGTGCTGCAAGTCGTCGGTCGGCTACCCCGCGCTCTTGCAGTTTAGACAGCTGACTGTCAAGACATCCTAGACACTAGACTCTCTCTCTGATCTCTTGTGAGCCTCGTTGGCTGTAATAGTTTTTGGTTGTGCTGCTAACTATTAATTGTTCTTCGGGTTTCGAAGCCTTTTGTATCGTAAGTAGAATATAGTTTTGTTAATGTTTATCTGGTTGTTCTTATTTTCTCACTCCTAACTGGTAATTTCCCTAATTCCCCTTCCCAATTAGTAATAATCATCCCAGATTATAATGTGTGTATAAGAGATAAGGTGAAGAAGATTGAATAAAGGACATTGTGATCACTTCTGTTTAGTCCAGCACAGGTGAAGGATGTATTAATTTTCGATTTATATAATAAATAATCCTTATAGTAAAACTCTAATTTTATCATGGTAGCAGAGCGTGGTTGGAAAGAAATCTGCGCTTATAAAGAGATTCGTGATTATAAAGACATACGTGATTAAAAGAAAATAACTGTTGGTTGGTTTGTTTTGTGTACCAAAAAGTGCTCCGAACACGAAGGAACGTTCGAGAACAGAAAGGACAAAATGGAGAAAAAGGAAATCATGATACCAGTGTTTGATGGAGAGC
>CAJFCO010017559.1:7381-31047 GCA_904066015.1 Synergus gifuensis | reverse complement strand
ACTATAGTATGTGGAAGAAAAGAATAACAATGTTTCTAAAATTGAAAAAGTGCCATGAAGTTATAACCAGGGAAAAATCGCAACAATTGATAAAGAAGACTGGGATGAAAATGATTTAAAAGCAATAAATCTAATATATAGTGCAATATCGAATAAACAACTAGAATTTGTTTGTGAAGAAACTACAGCGTTTAAAATAATTAAGAAATTAGACGAAATTTACTTGAAAGAATCTACAATATTACAAATAGTATGTCGAAACAATTTGGAAAAACTGAAACTCGAAAAATTCAGTGATTCTACAACCTTTTTCAGTGAATTTGAAAAATCTATCAATGAATTAATAAGTGCCGGTGCTAAGATAACTGAAAAGGAAAAATTAAATTACATGCTGAACACATTGCCGAGCCAATATAGTTACATTGGCGATTTAATAGACACGTTAAAGGAAGAGGATCAATCAACAGCATATGTAAATAATAAAATACAAATTGCTAAAATGAAAAATATTGATGTTGGAGAAACGACAACTAATGTATATGCAGCAAAAAGGGATCAAAACGAAACTGTTTCAAATGTGGCAAAACTGGACATTTCGCACGAGAGTGCCATGATGGCGGTCAAGCAAGGTACAATTTTGGAATATGGCGAGGTTCAACACGAGGTCGAAGCCGTGATAGATGCGGAAGAGGAAACTATAACCGAGGAAGAAGTAACTCTTTTCAACATGGATCAAACACTAACGAGCAAAACAGCGCATGGTTAGCGACGGCACACACGGCTCTGAGTGATCAGAACAGATCAGGTAATGAAATCATATGGCTATTAGATAGCGGATGTACTGATCATATAATCAACAATGACAAGTTTTTTGAAAAATGTATTATCCTTAAAGAACCAATAAATATTTATTTAGGAGATAATAGATATATAAAAGCAACGAAAATTGGTAATGTAATAAGTTACTTTGAGGCATTTGGTAAACAAAATAAAGTAAATATGAGTAATGTTTTTTATGCTAAAGAAATGAATAATAATTTAATTAGCTTTGGAAAATTAACAAATAAAAATACAATAGTTTCAAAAGGAAATATTGCAAAAATCATTGATCAGAATAAGAAAGTGATAGCAATTGCTTACAAAGAAAAACAAGTATATAAAATGAAAAGTAAATTGAAATTAGAAGTAACTTATGTAAATAGTGCCAAAAGTAACATGAGTAATAAGGAAAAATGGCATAGAATTTTAGGTCACGTAAACTTTAGTTATCTAAATACATTATGTACACAACAGTTGTTAGAAGGCGTTCCTAATGTACTTGAATCAGAATTTATGAAATGTAAAACATGCTTAGAAAATAAAATGCATAATTTACCATTTGAAAATAATAGAACTAAAGCTATAGATATTCTTGAAATTATACGCACAGATGTATGCGGTATAGTTTTAAAACGGCCGGGCTAAATGGAGAAAGATATTTCGTTTCATTCATTGATGATTATAGCAAGATTGCAAAAGTTTATTGTATAAAATTTAAGGATGAAGTATTTGACAGTCTGGTTCGATTTATTAATGAATCTGAAAATTTAACTGAAAAGCGAGTAAAAATATTGAGATGCGATAATGGTAAAGAATATTTAAACAATCGTTTTTATGAATTTACAAAAGAGAAAGGTATAATATTAAATAATTGTCCAGCGTATGTACATGAATTAAATGGTACAGCTGAACGGTTCAATAGAACAATAATGGATATGGCGCGTTGTTTACTAACAGAGGCACAAGTAGATAAACGATATTGGCCTGAAATAATTTGTGCGGCTACTTATTTGAAAAATCGTACATTAGCAAACACCATAGAAAGGAAAACACCTTATGAAATATTCTTTAGAAAAAGCCAAATGTTGAACATTTACAATTGTATGGTAGTAAAGTGTTTGTAAGAAAACCAGAACAAAAAAGATTTTCTAAATGGGGCAAAAAAGCAGATATGGGAATTCTATTAGGTTATAGCGATGTTGGATATAGAGTTTTTGTGAATAATAAAATAATAATTGCGAGACACGTTGATATTGTAGAAAATAATGTAAAATGTATTAATCTTGATGAGAATGATTATGACAATGAAGATACAGAAAATGAAATAGATGATAACGTTTTTGAAAGTGCGGATGAAACTGAAACAGATAAGGATAAATTAAAGAAAAATGAAGAAAATGTAAAAGAAGAATTAAAAATTCCACGTAGATTTACACGAGAGAGAAAAAGTCCATTAAGATATCCAGATAATAGCAATACAAATAACATTTATGTCAACTATTGTAGAGTAGATACTCCATATACATTTGAGGAGGCGATAAACTGTAATGATAACAAAAATTGGATAGAAGCTATGGATAAAGAAATTGAAAGTCTAAATGATAATAAAACATGGGAATTAGTTGATAAACAAAAAAGTAAAGAGGTCTTAGATGTAAAATGGATCTATACAAGAAAATTAGATGATACATATAAGGCTAGGTTAGTTGTGAGAGGTTTTAAACAAACAAATGTAATTGATGACATATATAGAAAAAGGAAATCATGATACCAGTGTTTGATGGAGAGGACTATAGTATGTGGAAGAAAAGAATAACAATGTTTCTAAAATTGAAAAAGTGCCATGAAGTTATAACCAGGGAAAAATCGCAACAATTGATAAAGAAGACTGGGATGAAAATGATTTAAAAGCAATAAATCTAATATATAGTGCAATATCGAATAAACAACTAGAATTTGTTTGTGAAGAAACTACAGCGTTTAAAATAATTAAGAAATTAGACGAAATTTACTTGAAAGAATCTACAATATTACAAATAGTATGTCGAAACAATTTGGAAAAACTGAAACTCGAAAAATTCAGTGATTCTACAACCTTATGGATCTATACAAGAAAATTAGATGATACATATAAGGCTAGGTTAGTTGTGAGAGGTTTTAAACAAACAAATGTAATTGATGACATATATAGAAAAAGGAAATCATGATACCAGTGTTTGATGGAGAGGACTATAGTATGTGGAAGAATAACAATGTTTCTAAAATTGAAAAAGTGCCATGAAGTTATAACCAGGGAAAAATCGCAACAATTGATAAAGAAGACTGGGATGAAAATGATTTAAAAGCAATAAATCTAATATACAACCATAGGCAAATAATGGAAAAATATTACTTTTTTCTGTATAATTACTTACTGAAAATATTTTTTGGACGAAAAAGTTTTTTTATTTGAAAAGAGAAAAGCTTTTCGCAAACTAACATTAGTGTAATCAAAATTAATAATAAAAAATCAATTTTTTATGAAATTTTCGGTAAGTAAAAGCGTCATTATTGTCACGTCCCGCAACATTATTCTAATTAGTTTATTTATAGACAGCGTACTTTTAATCACTATAGCATAATAAGACCAGCCACAATATATTCAATATCTTTCTAGCTGGCATTTAGTTATGTAAAGAAGACCAGCCACAATATCAATGTCTTTCTTGGTGGCATTTAGTAATGTAAAGAAGACCAGCCACAATATCAATATCTTTCTAGCTGGCACATAATAATGTAATTTAATAAGACCAGCCGTAATAATTAATGTTTCCTAGCTGGAATTTAGATTATAATTTGTCATTTATTCTAAATTCTTTGTAAGAATATTTTTTCGTAAAAGGATCTTGAATACTTTAACTAAACGTAACTCTCAAGCCTAAAAAACATAATTGTCAGGCAGTTTTCTTCGTGCACTTGCTAAAATAACAAAGGGTGCGAGGACCATATGTCCTCGGTACAATGTTATACCCTACGTCTATCTTTGTTTATGTCTATCTGTATAATTTACGACTTCTCTCGACTAGATTTTTATTGCCGAACCCTCTCGACCCTAAAACGTGTGCACTCACTCTTTTCCCCTTTTCCACGAAAATCTCAGACGGCAGAATCAAGAGGACACACATGGAAAATTATGAATATCCATAGAATATTCTATAATGTCCTAGAAAATTCTGCACCCTAGTCCTAACAGGGGTGAGAAGATAGAGGGGCGACTCAATTAGTATAAAAACAGAGGAAATTGGTCCAAGGGGTCAGTCTGTAAAAAAGAACATCCGCCGCCTCAAGAATCATCAGTCAGTGCAGTTTCTCTAAAAATCTAATTGTCGGACTTAGTCTCTAAATCAAACATCGGACGTAGTCTCCAGGGGCTAAGTTGGACTTAGTCTCCAGAAATCAAATCGGACTCAGTTTCCGAAATCATCAGTTAGACTCAGTTTCTAAAAATCAAATCCAAACGGTGCAACGAGTGAGTGTGCCAACAAACAATCACCAATTCGAGAGGGTCTTCGAAAACAACCAACATTTTAAAAATTCACTAAAGGTAAATAATTTCAAAGTCATATTTTAATCAAAGGCTGAGGTTTCACTTTATATGTCAATTCAAGATCCAATTTTCATTCTTTTTTAACTTTTAATAAATACTATTTGTAATTCTTGAATTCTATATATTCTTATTTGATATCCGACTGGCTATCCTCATCCCAGAGATTGAGAAATCCTTTCCCAATCCTAAAACGAGGAACCTCTCTAATTCTTTTAAATTGAAGAATGTGTTATCTCTCCCGAGACATAACATTATTATAACAAGTTAAGCCTTTAATATCAAATTGAATTAAAGGAAAGTTGATGAAAATATTTTTATTTTTTTTTTAATATTGGATTAAAAATATTAGTTTAATAATAAAAAAGTATAATTGATACAATTTTTAACCAATTTTTAATCAGAGATAGAGTAATATTATTATATAGTATATTATATTGTATCTATATTGTAATTTTGATATCTGGTATCTATGATTTAATATAATAAAATACAATTTTCAGAATATTGTGTGATATAATAATTTATAACTTAATTAATAAGCTACTATCGTAAGTTAATTTAAATTAAATTCAATTTAATTTAAATTAAAATTTATAATTTAAATTTAAATTTCAATTTAAATTAAAATTCAATTTAAAACCTATGCCTAACACGATGCAAACGCGACAATTATTTTGGCATCAGAAAGAGCGAACCACACTTCGACCACGCTTTTTGTCATGTATAAAATGTTTAAAAAAAGCTACATGTATTCATTTCTCTTTAAAACCATCTACGTATTTCACTGTACTTGAACACAAAACTAAGATTAGGCAGATTAGGCGAAAGAAACATACTAAAAATTAGCTTTCACTTTTCTGTGATATTTAGCTATACTTTGAAAAATAATAAATAACATAATATATTTTCTGTTGACTGTTGAATTTTCGTTCCTTTATCTTCCAAATGATCAGGATATACACTTCTGTATTGGAAAGATAACTGACTTTGATTTAAAATATCAGATAGAGTATTATAAGAAATATTTTTTTTAATATATTATAAGTAATAAAATTTCAAAAATATTATTAATTCAATTAAATTGATGGACTTATTTGTTTCAATATTTTGTGCAAACTGCGCGCATGCGCAAAGTTATTTACCACCCTAAAAAATGAGTTTCTATGTGTATGTAGAATCTAGGAAAAAAGTTTGAAAAGTGTGCTTTAAGATTTATTTTTTAACTTTTTTGAGAGAGAAAATGACACTTTTCGTGGATATACCCATATCGATACAATATAATATACTATATAATAATATTACTCTACTACTGATTAAAAATTGGTTAAAAATTGTATGAATTATAGTTTTTTATTATTAAACTAATATTTTTAATACAATATTAAAAAACAAAATTAAAAATAAAAATATTTTCTTCAACTTTCCTTTAATTCAATTTGATATTAAAGGCTTAACTTGTTATAATAATGACGCTTTTACTTACCGAAAATTTCATAAAAAATTGATTTTTTATTATTAATTTTGATTAAACTAATGTTAGTTTGCGAAAAACTTTTCTCTTTTCAAATAAAAAAACTTTTTTGTCCAAAAAATATTTTCAGACAAGTATGTTACGTTATCGTAACTAATTAATATTACTACGCTTTAATTTGTCAAAACTAATCTAGTGTAAACAGAGACACGCGCAAGAAATCAATAGGAGAGAAATATAAGTAGTCGATGGAAGACCAAAAAGAGGGACGATTTCCCTCTTTGGAAGCAAAATATCTGGAAAACATTACCAACTCGGGAGAATAACTTACGACCCATATACTCTCCTTGACATAAACGACCTGATGTAGACGGAACGCGATTAGGTCATGAAACCCCTTCATCGTGAAATCATGGAGGAACATCTCCCTATAACAGGAGGGAATCTGATTTCCCTCGAATTTTTGGGGAAGAAGAATACGGATATAAAAGGATGCGAAAGTCTAACCCGAGTCAGTCTTCAGTCATCAGTAGTCAGTCATAAGTCATCAGTCTACAGTCATTCGGTCTACAGTCTACAATCTACATCCGCAACAGTCTCAGTCTAATTCGCAGCTTCTATCTGATCAGTCTAATTCAGTCTTAAATCAAGTCTCCAGTGTTTAATCAGTCTTGAATCAAGTCTCCGGTGTTTAATCGTCAATCTACATCCAAATCTTTAATCAGTCGTTGGTCATCTGTTCATCTTCGTGTGAGTGATCAGCAGTTTTTGAAATCAGACTCCGGACCTATCTTATAGGCCCGTCAACCTTCTGGATAGCAGTGCGGTATTCGTGTTCGATACCCCGATCAAGTCTCTAGTCAAGGTCTCTGACACATCGAGAAAAGCGGCTGGACTACCTGGGAGAACCTTTGAGGATAACACCATTAAAATTAGCAAAGGAATAATCAAAACCCAAGACAAGTAAGTTTCCATTACTTCTAATCACCGCATTTCACCTTTTAAAGTACTTAAAGAGTCTTATCTGAAACGTTCTTTCTAGGACGATCTCAGAAGTCTGGAAGTTCCTTCTTATGGTCCATCACTCTCTCTCTCTCTCCCTTACATCGTGTCTCTACAATTTTGTACTTGATAAATAAAGATAATTGTTTATAATCTGTGTCTAATTCTTTGGCTTGATCTCGTCCCTAATTCGCTAACGTGAATTTAAAACGAGAAATGTTAGGGTAATTGGCTATTTTATAAGTCTCTCCAGGACATAACAAGTAATTCTATAGAAAAAAGTAATATTTTTCCATTATTTGCCTATTTTTTGTAATATTTAAAAATATTCCGAACTTTTGAAAAAAATGTCTATACAAAAGTTATTCCTGTCAAAAAAACGGAACTTTTTTGTATAATAAATTTTTTTGTAGGCATTTAACTTTTGAAGAAAAATCATTTTTTTACTTTTTTTAACTGTAATTTGTACATAATTCACATGATTTTGGAGGCACACAATTTTCCTTTCGCGGACGTATTTTGGCAACCGAAATACACCAAATCCAATAGAAAATTTAATCTTAACTTGATGTGCGCGATTTCTATAGCTGTTGGCGCTGGAGTGGACATTTTCGCAAAAAATTTGGAGTGGACATTTAGGCTTAAATTGGGCATAACTTTTGCGCGCATTGCGATTTTAGTTTTATATGTGGAAAAATTTTATCGCCCCAACATACTGCTTAATTTCCGTGAGCACAGCAAAGTGTGCGGCAAGTATTTTTCGAGTAAAGTACGACGATGGAGTGGACATTTTTTCGACAAAATCAAAATTTTCGATATTTGAATGAGTGATACTTCTATAATTTTGAGAGCACACGTTTTTCCGTTATGTAGTGTCTAATGGCAACCAAAATATAGCAAAAAATCGAAAGATTTTTGACCTAGGTGGTTGCGCGCATTTTCTATAGCTCCAGACACAGGAGTGGACATTTAAATCGTGAAAGCGGTGACACGACTTTGAGATTTTCTTGCTGAGTTATAAATCAAAGCACAGTGTCAAATCAATGAAATTTCAGTAGTCTATATTCCACTGAACTTGCATGATTTTTTTTAGAATTTTTAAACCATGCGCGGAAAACCTGTGAGCATGCAAAACACTCAAATCGTAGGTGGTGACAAATATTACATAGGTATAATTTTTGGATTTTATTCACCGATTATGTGTTATATCTTTTTATGAGGATTTCTGTAATGACTGTAAGCTTTTGTTTCTACTTCAGGGAGTTTGTCTATAAATTTTTGTGCGGTTTAACTTGTATTTTAAGTTCAGATTTGCCTATAATGCAACGGTGACAGAAAAATGACACTTTTCGTGGATATGCCCATATATTATAATATTCCACTTGAAATATTATTTTCAATTTTTTTTAAGAATATTTACTTTCCTTACACTTCTTCATTTAAATATTTGATCATTTTTATATTAAGTTAAAATTTACATCTAACGTATGTATCTTTTATTTAAACAATATTATTTTCAGTAAATTGCAAAATGCCCGTATTTAAATATAAGTATTATTCACTTAATTATTCACTTAACATTAATTAATATTTTTGCGATCATTTTTCTCTTGATTTTCTACAAAGCCAACGATGAAATTTAAAAATTTCATTTGAATATCGCGCGTATCTTAGAACTTCCGATTCCGGTTACCCCACAATATTTTGCACCAATCGAAATCGGAGTAAAGTTGTCTCAACTCTACTTTTAGGATCTCTACCTACACTTCGCAAGTTTCCAAAGTAGATTTGCAAAAGATTACACTGCTGAATTACATGTCAGTGAAACTGGCGAGTGAATAACTTGCTGAATTTTAAGAACGTTCTGTCTTCCGTTTCTCAATCAATTTAAGGGGTTATTCTACTTTACCACTTTCAAAAAGTCGATTTTTTTTCTTACATTTTTCGAAAGAACATGTATCTAGAAATATTATGTCAAAATTTCAAAAAGATCAGAGCAATGTAACTATATTTTTTTCGTACCTGAACATCACTACCTCGGAGCGCTTACCTGAGTGCGCACATGAGTGGGTTAAAAAAACATTTTGCGGACAAATTGATATTCAGAAGCTATTTCTGAACCGATTTGAAACTTTTTTTTTATATTGAAAAAGATTTAGTTTTTTGACTATCGAGAAATACTTGTATTTAATCCCAAATACCTAGAAACAATGAAACAACTATCTAGAAATTATTTACAAATTTATTGAATTTGTTAGAAACAAATAAACAAATTTTTATCAGCTTCGGCATCTTTTGAGAAAAAATTGCGTTTTTGTGATGCATGAGCAACTTATTATTTAGCAATGACTTTTTACTATCAATCAATAACACTTGATAATTGTTTTAACAAAATTAATTAACAAATGTATTTCTCGGCTATTTATCCTATTTATCCTATTTATTCCTATTCTATCCTATTCTATTTATCCTATTCTAAATTATGGACGTAATGGGTATCCATCTTGGTCCATACGCCGTCAAATATATTAGAAGGAATGATACCCAACGTATCAACCTTGCAAACTCCCACAGCTCAAAATCTTCAAAAGAGGCAAGAACTAAGAGGAAACAAGCAAAATTGAAGGAGAATGAGGAAATGGAAGATGCAGAAGGTGTTTCCTACGGTGCAGGCATTGCTGAGTAACTCTAAGTAACATTTTTTTCACTTAAAAAAAAGGAAAAAAAAAGACAAAACTTAAAACGCGTTTTTCTCAAAACAACGTTTTTAAAACGGTACCCAGGATTTTATGAAAACTACTCAACCGATCCTTATAAAATTTAAACCACACATTCTACACATATTGAACTAGGTCTGTAACCTCTAATATATTAAAAAATAACATTTTTACTAATTTAAAAAAAAAAGTGAAAGAAAATGCATTTGTTTCGATTTTTGTCCGCCATTTTGTTATTTTTTCATAAATATTACTTATTAGAGGTTACACACCTAGTTTTAGTAATACTGAAGCTAATTCACTTTGGTTTTTTATTTTCAGTTAGCCGTTACCGAGATATCCCTGGTACTGTTTACCTTTTTGATTTTGAGAAGCCTACGCACAGCCATTATTTTTAATATAAACATTGAATAAAGTTAATAAAAAAAATTTTTTTTATGCAGTTTAATACATGTTTTATCATACCTAAAAATATTTATTTCCATACCATTCATGATATACTCAAAAAAAATGTTCAAAGATAGCTCTTTTCTTCAGCGTATAAAGTAGAATAACCCCTTAAGCCTGTTGCAACATTGTACGAAAAAATGTAAACAAACAAAGAAAAACATCGAAATCTGTGGAATGCCTTAAAATCCGCCATTTTGTCCACATCTTTTCAATACGCGGTGTTTGAGGTCGCAAAAATAATGTGTTCGAAGTGTCGTTTTTTTATTAATGTCTTTCCGTTTGTACGACAGGGGCTATCTCTTTGTTTCTTGAAAAAACAAATGTGTTTAGCTAAAACGGGAATTTTTACAAGTGTGGAGACGTGGGTGAGAGGGGTGCGGGTGAGCAGTACTTACTGGAACACCTCAAAATTTCCCACCAAATCCACCGATGGCACACTTACGACGGGCATCATAAAAACAGAGTAATTCAGTTGCTCTGGGCAGACTGACGGAACTTCTTTACGAGTTAAGAAGCTTCCCCTTTTTATAATCGGAAAATCGGCGCCCGTCTCGCTAACATCGTTAATTTGTTTTCGCGCAGTCCTGTCGGGTGGCTACAACTTGTGTAACGAGGGACAGGTGATCACGATATCCCGCATAAATAATTTAAAAGATCGACTCAATAAATTTGACTCAATCTTTTTCTTTTCTGTTATTCTCCGACTTGCCTTAAATGATTCTTTATAATTTTCTTCCCGGACTTGTTTTCTAAAGAATCTTACTTATTGGTTCGTAACAATAGACCAGGAAAAAGTCTGTTAAAAACATATAGGACAAAATTTTGTATATTCCATAGGAAAGGAGTTTAGCACCTTCGAAATAGGGTCTACCAGCACAAAATCGAAAAACGCTCGAGTTAGGTGGGCCTCTCTCTCCGCGCAATTCTCTTTATTTAATTTCTCGAAAATCAACAAAAAACGGCAAGTTGAATTTTACAGCATCGGAAGATAAAGACTTGAGCTTTATTTTGAGACAAAATAAAAAAATGCCGTTTTTCTAAAAAAGTCAAAAATTTTTTGATTTTTGAAAAAAATCGGTCAAATTTTAAATTTTTTAAAAAATGGTTATAATCATTCGATAGACCAGGAAAAAATCTTTTTCCTCTAAAATTGTACCTAGTAGGACTATACTTTACCCAAGTTTATTGAGTTCGATCAGACAAAGTCAAATTCTGAGGGTGATACACTTGAGGAATTATGCCCCATATATATTATAACAACAGTCTGAGCCTAAGGGACTGTCGACCTCTGAGTGCTGTTACAATTCTGACATCCAACGCTTAAGTTCATACAAAAAAAAATTTGTTAGAGCGATTTGAGCAGAAGTTCGATTGTATTTAGCTTCACAAAGTGGCGTCATTGAACGCGATGATAAATTCTTCATTATTTACTACTAACATAATTTGATTTTTATTTGAGAAACAGAATCTAATCTAATATTTGTTCTTTGGAAAGTTACGGTAATTTAACTAAAATTTAACGGCAATGTAACAGAATCTAGATTGTCGAATGTGCCACGTCATCAATGGGCGTTGACCATGATGCGACATTCATTATATAAAACTATAATCTTACTCAATATAACTCGAAATCTTAATAGTCAAGTCAAATTGACTGTAATCAAATCAAATTTCACAGAAGGATCTAAATCATAATACAAAGAAAATCAATTGCTCGAAATGCAAAGTTTTAACCAAAATGGCGCTCCGCCATACATGGGCGTTGGCTAAAGTTACGTAAATTCTAAATCTCAAGATTTATGCACTAAAAACTCAACTGGGAGAAAAACGTAGTTTGCAGACGCCTACCTTACTTTCCGTGAACCGGATACAGGAATTGAAGTAATCCCTTTGGCAACGAAAGTATCGAAATTGTCTCTGCAAACACTATAGTTTTCTCTCAGAACACAAAAAAGAACGTAAGCTTACTCTGGAACAGCCAGCACGGAACTGGTGGTTCTTGGAGTTACTCGCCTGAGTGCGCAGTCGCAGTTACGAAAATATCGTAGCTCCGAGAGCTGCTGCTCTCTTTATGTGCAAAAGTGGAACTAGCGCTAGTCATTAGGGCTGCGTCCACGTATTTTGACAGCTCATGTGTCTTTTCATAACAAATGTAGAACGGTGTAAACTTTACACAATTTAAGTGGTTTATATTGTCTACATTGTTGGAGAATGATTAAAATCGTAAAGATGTGTGCGACTGACACATTCCAGACGGCAAGTCATTCCTCTCGAGACATATACATAGCTGAAACAATTTAGAGTTTGTGTTCGTCGGAAAGCCAGGTAGACGGCAAATACAGGATTAAACAAAATAGCCGTATGATTATGCTTAAATCTAATTAGTTTTATACTTAATCTAGTTCAACTCTCTCACATTCATACTACAATCATACACTTATGTCTAATTGAGTCCCTACTGGCTGTTCTGTTTTAGTTCCCGATTAGATAAATCAATCTGGGAAGAGGACCAATAATGTGGTAAAAATCCACCACGTTACAATATATATATATAATTAAGTTACTTAAGTCGTAAACTTTGGCAAAATTATTTGAAAAGCTTAAAGTTACATTATAACCGAGAAATATTGCCCTTAATTTAAATTACATTAACTTCGCAGTAGTAACACTTAAGACTGATGGAATTTGAAAAATATTCACGTAGAGAAGCTCGAATTCCAGGGACGCGACTAGCACGAGGTTCTGTGTGTCAGAACAGTCTTGAAATATTCTACACCTTTTTTTCCCACAATGTGCTACCAAAACTCGTTCAAATTGCTCTTCTCTCCCTTCAAAACCCCAATACCAAATCCTAGTGATAACATTAGTATCGTTCCACAGATTTTGACAGTTTGTTGTCAATTTTTACTTTCAAATTCCATCGCCCTTAAGACAATATTAAAGCTTTCTTAAATGTGAAATTGTAGAGTTATATTAAAATCTTCAAATAGTTAACATTTATAAATTTTAAATTTGCAAAATATTAACTTCAAGTTAATATTAATTATATTAACTGTGACGTTACTTTTTAATTAAATTTATTTAATTAAAAGTCTCTAAAATAACGCACAAAAGGCCCCAAAATAAGAAAAACCATAACTAAACAAAATGAGCTGTTTTAAAGATAAATTTAAAAATAGACTCAAAGCTATTTATACAACCAGATATGAGATAACTTTCAAACAAATTTTTAAGACATTTTAAACAAATTCGTGGGCGCCAGTCCTTTCTTGGGACAAAATTAATTAATTGAACTATAAATTTGCGAACACATAGAGATAACAGAGACAAATATAAAAATAACGAGATAAAGATAAGATAATTTCGCAAGTTTTCGTCAAATTAATTAAATAAATTATAAAATAAGATAAAACCAAAAAAAACATAGCAAAATAGATTAGCTCAGTTAGAAAAAATTCATGGTAGAGAGGGGTGGTTCGTTAAATCAGAAAGCTTGAGTTAAAATAGAACGATAATTAACAAACTTTATTAATTAAAATATTTTTAAAACAAGATAATAAAAAAATTGCACAAGAAATAGGCAATTTCAATAGAAAACAACAACAATATATGTATATAAATTTAAACCGGGCATATGATAAATATAAAACAAAACAAAGTCTCCTATAATAAAGAAATATACCAAAAAATTATATTAACAATAAAATTAACAATGAAAGGGAAGGGTCTCAAATTTACAATAAGGGAATCTCAACAATTACGAAAAGACATTTTCGATTAATAGGGAAGGGTCTCAAATATTAAGATAAAAAAAGGGGATTTAAAACAATTATATTGCAATACATAAGCATTTTCAATTAAAAGGGAGGGTCTCAAATATTACAAAAAAAAATATGGTATTTAAAACATTATTACATATAAATTCTCAACAGGGACCATATATGATAAATATAAATAATATTTAAAAAAATGAATAAAAAAAAATCTAATTAGCAACATCCTATGGCATTCGGCACTCCGGATAAAATAATTTACAGATAAAACATAATAAAATTCACAAAATATGTACAATTCAAGAATAAACAGGTAAAAAAAATATATAATGAAAAATATCAAAATTCAATACAATCAAAGATAAATGATGATTTAGCCAAAGAGTAAAGAAATAAAATTATATAAAAGATCAAATTATATAGAAAGGATAAGATCAAGTAAAAACAATAAAATTCCTGGCTAAATCATAAAGGAAATCGAATCCTACCTTACAAATTTGGTGAGTTGAATGAAGAAGCGAAAACGATTAGAGAGCTGCGTGTAATCACTAGGAGGTTACAATTAGCAAAGAGAGCAAATATTATATCATTTCTCAAGTTCGCTTTTAAAATTTTAAAATTCAATTTCTTTCAATCGTCAAGTTCCCCTCAACTTGACGATTTACAAATTAAGGAGAAGGGCCGATGTGCGTAGGCCTAATTTCCGTATAAGCTCATAGTCTAGAGAAGGATAGCTAATGGGGTCCGCTTCCTATATGTCCATCCCAGCCCTATCCGACGGCAAGATGAATTTGTATGCCCTTAGTGATGCCAGCTTGGAACTAATCAGCTGGCGGCGCCACTTCCGTCCTCTCCGATTAAAGTATTATTTCATATGAACAAAATTGGTAAATGATAAAAGTTTTATGATTTTTAAAAACTAAGATTAAAAATTTTATTAGAATAACTTCTTTAAATATTAATCAGTACCTGAAAGAGATCAAAAAATCGTAAAACTCTAGAAAATTAAGGGGTTAGGTGGGTTTGGAATTTTGAAAAAATCGGTTTTTTTTGCTTATTAAATAGTACAATATGTCTAGAATATCCTCTTAAAACTTTAAATCGATCCAAGTAAAATTCTAAAAACTATACCCTTCGGAAGACCCGCCCATGGCCAGTGAGTCTGGCGCGCGGAGTGATACTGAGAAACGAGGTTTCTCTCGAGGTTTTCTCGAGGTTTTCTCAAAAGCAAAAGGATGCCCTGGATATTGCCGCTGCAGCAGGTTCTTTACTTCATGGTGCTGGAATCGATGATTCTATGTAAGTTAAAAAAAATTTTCTTTCAACTTTAATCGCGTTTTTCTCAAAACTCTATTTTTGAAGTCGGTGGACACGATTTCTCGAAAAGTTATGAACCGATCTTCTTCAAATTTGGTACACTTCCTCAAAATAACATTATCTAGTGCTTTAACGAGATTTTTTTCTTTTGTTAATACAACTAATTTTAAAAAACAATACATGGTGAAAATTTAACCAAAAAATGGGATTTTTGTTTAAAACTCAGCTAAAAATTCAAATTTCAATTTTTTATTTTTTCCTTCGTTCAAGCACGAGTTTCATACATGTACAAGTAACATGCAACGATGCTTACGCATCGAAACTTTGATTCGATATTAAAAGTTGTTCACCGACTATTCACTTAATATACTTTATGCATATGCACTGCACTAAGTGAACATACCCCTGGTTTCCTGTCAAACTTTAAATTATAAATAAATACAAGATGTGTGGAATAACCTCAGATTACGTAATTAATTAATTATTATAATAATAATTAAGAAAAGGTGATGTGCAAATATGGAAAAGTGTATAATTGAGCCAATTATAATATTATAATTTATAATTATTTATTAATTTAATAAATTATCATTAATTATCATTATAAATAAATAATTATATCATTATAAATAAATAATTATCATTATAAATTATCAATAATTTAATAATTATTTATTAATTTATTTATTAATTTAGCCAATTATAATATTATATTATAATATTATAATATTATAATCGTCCGTTGGAGAAAAAGTTAAATAAAAAAATTTTCTTGACCGAAACAATTTTTTTCACAGTTCCGAGAAATTGTTTTGGCACCTATTAAAAGGACGCTCCACTTTTTTTAGTGCTTATTTCACGTGCTTGTTAACAACTTTTTTGTCACGCATTTATATGAGAATTAGTACAAAAACAGAGTTTTTTAATCACAGGAAAATATATAAACCATTTGGTATAAACCATGGTATAAACCATTATTTAAATAAACAACCTTCACAAATTGGTTATACACAACTTGCTTTATTTATTAGTTATACTGTTTATTTTTTCATGCATGCTATTTAGAAATTGTTAGGAATATTGTCTATTTCCGCATGAAATATTTAAGTTTCTTGGATTCAATGGAGCATCCTTTTAATAAGTGCCAAAAAAATTTCTCGGAACTGTGAAAAAAATGGTTTCGGTCAAGAAAATTATTTTATTTAACTTTTTCTCCAACGGACGATTATTTCAGTTCGAGATACCTTATTGGTAACTTCACTTAAAATAAAATAGCAGTATTATCAGCGTACAGTAGTTCATGCGCAAACCCGCAGTAATATTTACATGGAACATTTTTTTTAGATTCACATTTTTCACGTAAATCTAATTTCTTTTGACGTTCTAACGACTAAATTCTATTAATTAAATACCAAATATTGCTTCACGAATTAATGCGTAACGAATTTCTCAATCAAACACTTGTTTTTTATCTTTAAAAGTCGCCTTGATTTTTTTTCCGCAGTAGTGCCCGCACTTACCCTATTAGTTAATTTGACTTTCACGTATGTTTCACATTAGTCCATTTAAATAATTCGAATGATTAATATGCTTCATAAAATTATAATAATGGAGAATTTTTATTTAGTCTATTAATTTATAAATTGAATTCTTGATTCGATAATTAATAATTAATTGCTTGAATTAATTATATTTATTAATTTAATGCGTTAGTTTAATATTAATAATTTATTAAAGCAACCATATTAGATTAGATTATTAATTAATTTTTAATTACTTAATGCAATATATACATAATATTTTGTATTATCATCATAAAATAAGACAATTAACAAGAAAAGCAAAGAATGAATAAAAATATTGCTTGCATTGCCAATATTAATAATTTTATAAATATTTTGCTTGAGAAATATTTATAAAAAAACAATTTTATTCTAATTATTCGTGACACAAAGATTCTATGCAAGACAATTTGTTTCTTGTACTTTTTGCATTTAATTTTCTAGAGTTTTATTATATTTTGATCTCTTTCAAGTACTGATTAATATTTAAAGAAGTTATTCTAATAAAATTTTTAATCTTAGTTTTTAAAAATCATAAAACTTTTATCATTTACCAATTTTGTTCATATGAAATAATACTTTAATCGGAGAGGACGGAAGTGGCGCCGCCAGCGGATTAGTTCCAAGCTGGCATCACTAACAGCCAACGGGGTTTAATGGTAAAAAGACCGTCGTCGGATAGAGCTGGTCCATCCTGTCGTCCTATCTTCTTCCTTTTCGCAGGTTATCGGCCGCCGTTGACAGATAAAGAGATTCCGAACTCCTTTTTACGAGAGGGAGTTAGACAGAAGAATCGTCTTTCTGATGATGATTTCAGGGCCGGCAATACTTCGAAGATATAGTGTAGAAAGATGAACTCTTACTCTATCGATGCTCGAGATGCAAAATATATATAGAGAGAAAAAGGCATAAAAAGCCAAGAGATATCTGTTCAAAAACAGAAAAGAGATAAAGATAATAATAGGCGAGGTTACCTATTCTTTCAAAGAATTTCCTGGTAATTGCCACGGTCAATCCTTGCCAGGGGTGCGCCTAGGACCTTGGAAGACCAAAATCAATCCTTCTATCCAATATTGACAGGGTACTGTCTTGGATGTTAAGAGGGATGATCGAGAGATAAAATATAATTTATTTTGGAACCATGCGATGATTTGAAGATGTAGGTGTTGATGTTGGACCCAATAAGCTGCGTACGTTGATGGGAATCCTCTAGATTTCGACTTAAGACCTCAGAGCTCGGAAATTGTACAAAAAAAAATATATAAAAATAAAAATAGTTCTAATTTCTCAAAAAAATTACAATTGAAACTTAAAAATAAAGAAATAGCTCCAACTTCTTCAAAAATTAACAAATTAGTTCTTAAGAGGTAGCATAATAGAAAATATAAAATAAAATAATAAAATAATAGAATAAAACATAAATAGAACAATTAGGAGTGCCGAATTTAGCTCTTAGTGAACACAAGAGCTCTCATTATTTAAGATTGAAAGTAAAATTCACATTTTTGTGACTTGCAAAATCTGCAACGTCACACAGCCTTTTAACAATAACGCAATAAAATGCGTAACATCTGATGAGAAAATATTAAACAGTCTAAAACAAATAAAGGATCTTTAACTTTCGTTGTCAGCGAAGTTATCTTCGGACTCCTCATCGCAGTTATCATCGTCAGAGTTTTCACGCTGAAGCCGCTCTACCAAGTCTTGTATTCTTTTTTGAAGTTCATAATCTGCTTCTGAAGGTGAAAGTATTTTACATACTTTTTTTTGTGAACTCCGGTACCTTTGCTTGTAAGCTCTTAATACTTCTTGCATCTCTTCCTTGAATTTTGCTTTATTTTCTGGTCCATTAAATAAAGGACAATCTTGAGCGACTACTGTAAAATGATATTATTTATTTATTTATGATTTTAAATTATAATAGCACATTTACAATTGATGAAAATATTTTTTTTTAAACTTACTGTACAAAACTTTTGCGACTCTTGTATTTCCAAATTCTTCAGCCTTTACAGTTCCCGCTTTGTCGTTCGATGCCTTCCAACTGAACTTGCAAACCAACTCGTCAGCCATTGTTTCTTTTAAAGCGCAGTTTAGGAAGTCCCGCAACTTTGTACCGCCCAATCTAATTAAGTGTAAATACTGCAACAGAGTTAAAAAATGTAGCATTATTTTCTTTTCAAAAAATGTTGTATAATTATAATTTAAGGGTAGACACCACCGAAATTTCAACCCGTTTAAATTTAAATGGCTAAAAGGTGTTGATTTTTTTTATAGCATTATTTCCAATGTAGAATAACGTAACGTATTAAAAAAAATTATAGCAAAATTTTTGAGGTATTTAGAATTTAATTTAAATTATTTAAACTTTGCCTTTAAAATTGATCTTCTTCTGTAATTTTTGTTATTTCCCATTGGAAATTTCTGTATACATTTTTTTTTACGATTTTGAAAAAACTCTCGTATGGATTTACCGATATCTTGAATACTTGAAAAAATACATATTCTAAATTGCTCAAAAATTTTTCTATAGTTTTTTTAATACGTTACATCATTTTACGTCGAAAATAATGCTGTAAAAAAAATCATTACACCTTTTAGCTATTTAAATTTAAAGGGGTTGAAATTTCAGTGGTGTCTCCTCTTAAGTCTTAACATATTTTTTCTTCAGAAACTATTGCATAATTTTAATGTAAAGATCTTACCAGCTGATCTCGTAATTCTTTTTTAGCATCACTGTCGAGTTCCTTAAATTGAGCAACCGTGGTTAGAGGGAATCCTTTCAGTTTCTGATACAACGCATCCGTTAGTTTGATTTCGCATGGATTCTTATCTGTTAACTCGCGTAGAATTTGCTTATTCTGTAGAATAATTTCATCATTCTGCTTTTCTAATTTTCTACACATACGATTTAAAAAAATATATATATTAATTATATGTATACTATCTAATTATATTTAAAAAAAATATATCCATACAGTTATTTAGAAATATTTTACTTACGCTAGACTTCTCACAATTTCGTTTAACTGTTGGTTTTTCGAAAAAGTCCTTGGATCACTCGTTTCCATCGTTTTCGACTTATTATAAAAGTCATTATGAGTAATTTCATCTTCGAAGTCACAAGGCTCATTTGGTGAAGAGTTTACAGTTCTAAAAGGTGAACTATCCTTTGTCAATGCTGCTAATCTACAAATATAATTAGTATTTAATAATTAGGGTGGAATCCCACGCAGGCGCAAAATGCAAAGCGCAAAACGAACAACCAATGACAAAGAATCTTCGAGAAGACAGAAATCTAAAAGTATTCTGCAATTGGCTGTGCATTTTACGTTTTGCGTTTTGCGTCCACATGGGACGGCACCCTTAATGAGTTATGTGCTTAATATTCCTAATCATAGTTACTTATGACTTAATTGAAGGCGAGAGGTCCTTGACAAAAGTTGTTGATGTTGATATATGAGTTGTTTGTTTAACGGGCGTTGCAATCGATGGTGTTGATTTGAAATTTTTTGCAGGAAACAATTTGCAGGTCGATGTTGCTGAACTAAAAATTTAATTATTCAACTATTTAAACTAACAAAATTATTTTTAGCTTTTATACACTCATAAAAATTGTCAAATGAGTAAATTCGTTTAAAAATCTATGGCTGACTAAATTTCCAAAATATGGATTTTAATTAAATTTTTGGCTTACGAAATTATTTAATTTTTACTTAAGAGTTAATTGGAGGCGAGAGACCCTTGACAATAGACGTATCTTCAGAAACTGTTCTCGATAAAACTTTTTCAACATCGTTTGCCTTCATTCGCTTATTTTGTGCGATTTCTTTTAACCGATTTAATTCGACCGACATCTTGAGCTGTGATGCAGATCTCTTTCGTTGAGGGACATCATCTGAAGAAGTTGCTAAAAGGTTCTTCGTTGTTACAATAACTCGACCATGCCTGGAGATCCGATTCTCTTTATTAGGTTTCATCTTATTTTTCTGTGTTTGCTAGAATAAAAATCATCAAAAGAAATTGAAATATTATACAATACTAAATAAAAGCGAAAATCTTAACCTGTCGTACAAAATGTTGCGCGAGAACGATTATAGAATAAGGTCGAATCAACTCTGAATATATATTAAATAAATATTCTTTCAAATAAATTATTATATTAAATATTTTGACTAATACGTATTATTAATAATATTTACCAATAATATTTTTATTTTTTACGGATTAAATAATGTAGATATATGCGGTTGCTTTGGTATAAATTTAATTTTTAGGTATTAGTACTGGTGTTAATAATTTAACGCAAGTCCGTTCATCTTCAATCACATTTTCTGCTTCTCCTTCTACACTACTCCATTGTGGCATTCTGTAGCTCTTGCTTTGTACCACCTTAAGGTTTACTGTTTGAAGTCTTTGTGATAAATCAGTGCAATGATACACTCCTACGATGTCTGATGATACTCCAACATTATATATTTCAGCTTTCATTTGAAATTCCTGAACAATAAAGTAAATTTCTTCTTCCATTTCCATAATATTTTTTATGATGACAATTCTTGAATCCTGAAGAACGCAACAACTGTCATGCAATGTGGTAGCAAGTGTAAATTTATCAATTTGCAGCTTGTGATACTGTCGACAAAGATAAGCAGGAGTATCTTCTGGAAGAGGACCGTCAATATGAGTTTGTGATAAACGAACGGGAGCGTTATTTTCTTTAGGTGCAAAAGTAACATCAGCTTTTTCATGGAATCTTTTGTATATTTGTGAAAGTTTTAAATGCGGTTTGCGGGTGAATTTCCTTAATTCCGGCATATTATTTTCAAAGCACCATGCACTAAATGTTTCCAAGCCACCCAGTTGTCTGACATCTTCTACTAAATGCAATAAAGAATGCACGTTGTACGAGAGAAATTGTTCTCCGTATAGTACTTCGCACATAGTTACATACGTTTACAAAGCTTCTTGGCATAAATCATACAGCTCTGACAGTGTTTCTTCCGAAATAAGAAGTCGCATAACACTGTGGAGTATCATGAAATGATTGTAATAATGATCGAGAAAAACATTCTTCAAAACAACTGGAGCAGTGTATAAACACAATTGTCTGAATTCAGTAGCTTTAAAGTTGTTACACAAAGTTATTTCACTAGGCCGACGATTAAATTCTGAGGGACAATACTCTCTAAACAATGTCATTCTGGAATCCATGATATTTAATTTTCGACCATTGAGTTTTTGATGTCCAAACTTGCCTGCCACGTTTGCTATCATTACTTTTTTCACATTTCCCAGCCACACGGAGTGCATTGCTTCGAATGGAACTTGTGTGACCATTCCCAACAATGGAGCCAATGGACATCTACCTTTATGGTGGTCTTCGTCTAGAAGATTTTCGTACTCTTCGTTCGTTCTCTGTTCATGTCTGATACCTTCAAAAACCATCGTTCCCCTAAATCCTTCAACCGTACAACGATGACCCTCGACTTGGCATTTTGAACATGCGTTTGCCGATGTATGACCATAATGGTTTAGAGCAAATGCTCTTGCTGGTGCATCAGCAATAAAGCATCGAACTTTCAAGGGAATTCGTCGATCTCCAACCAGAATTCCACCTTCATCACGAACCTCAATAATTTCTGCAATAAATTGTTCGAAAAATTCGAACGGATTTGAAGGTTTATGCCTGCCTTGAAATATCCCAGCAATAATAGGTCTTTTATCGTCAAAATTAACAAGCCTATATTGTAGCGGCCAAAACTGATCCATATCTTTATCTACTTTGGCACCATCCGTACTGATGTCAATAAGTATAATTACCGGTAATTGATTTGCAGGGATATTTTCTAACTTCTTGGTAAGAGTTGATTTGAATCCAATGTGAAGGTATTGTCCTCCAGCAAGTTGTTGAACGAATCTACTTGCAACTACAGTGGGAGTTCCTAATAATGTTCTTGTATCCTTGGGAAGAGCAATTAAATTAAAAGGAAACTGCCTCAAGGCATTTAATATAATGTTACCTTCCTCATGTTTTAAATTAGCAGACAAGAAAGCATTTTTCAACAGACGCTTCATTTCATCCCCAATATTTCGTTGCAAGTCTATTTCGTTGTTCTCGTCTTCTGAAGTGTCAAATTCACTTAAGTTGCCTCCTTCTTCAAAATTATCTGCGGGAATATCTTCGCTGAAAACTTCTTCAATGTCCTCCCTGTCTTCACTATCTTCGGTACTTTCTCGACTTGGATTTTCAACCTCTACATAATTTTCATCCGCAGTCGATCTATCGACTGAGTTTTGTGAATCGCTATCAAGCGTCAACGAATCCTGTGTCGCATTACGCATTGCGAATAAGCGTCTTTTCTTTTGTCTCGTGCCGAGAAGCGAAAAGTTTTTATTTCTCTTATTCATTGTTCTCCTTTTTCCACCTTTCTCCACAGTGCGTCCAATAAACATGGAAAAGAAATTTAATACGTTTTATCTATCAACCATAAAAAAATGTAAAGTTCTGCAATAACATTTTTGCCAGTAAAATTTTTTATCGAATTTTACTGTGATTTAATTATTAAAGAAATTTATTACTTTTTCCTATACTGTCTAATTTTAATGAACATAACTACTTTTAAATAAGCTGTTTGTAGTTGTATAGGTTTAAATTGTTAATTTCATTTTAAAAAGATGAAACAAGGGACAATCATTTAGAATAGGATACAGTTTTGGACTGTTACGTACCAACCCTCTGAAAAATATTCTTTTTATATATATATATATATAAATCATTATTTCTTTAAAAATTCACTTGCGAGATTAGATCGATAAACTTCGCAAGTGAAGACCTCAATATATAAATTAAATACATTAAGAATATTTTACTGAGGCCACTGGTAGCAGTAACCCGAGCTGTCAACGTAACACCTCGGTGATGAAACATTAAGCAAGCCTCGAAGTATGAACTGGATTTACGAAATA
>CAJFCO010017558.1:21885-33381 GCA_904066015.1 Synergus gifuensis | reverse complement strand
AAAAAAACCTTTTTTAGGAAACTGGATTTTGTCACCACCACAAAGCTTCCTCTATGAGGAAGCAAAATTAGTAAAACTAGCTGCGAATTAGATCTCGGGTGTTCTTTTTAACTATATTTATATACTTTATGCTCATTTGTTGAGCACTTTGCTTCCCCATTATATGATGAAGTAGCAAATTCATTTGCTTACTCATAGAGTATATTTGTTTAGTGTCTTAAAATGAATCTCCATCTTTCTGTATCCATCGTCTATCCACGCCTATCCACGTCTATCAACTCCAATCTTTTTCTATCCCTTTTGCAATCCATGGATACAAAGTGTACACTTCGGAGGGATAGAGAATCTCTAAAATCTCTATCCTTTTCTATATTTTTACTTTCAACAGGCATGTTAAAATTCAATATGTCGAAAAATCATTCATGACGTTTTGAAATATTAACGGTGTAAATAATCCCTATAAATTTCATCAATTTATCTATAAGTGTATCCAAGTTAAGGAGGTGACAAAACACGGCGACACACACAAATCCATTTTGAAATCCACGTGGTAATACAGGGTATCCGACCACCTATACAACTACCGGTAATATGTGATAGACCACAAAAAAAGAAACATAAAAGTCCTGTGACAAATTTTGATCTGGGCCTTAATATGGGCACAGTAAAGCTTCAAAGTTGGGCATAATGAACCAATCAGGAGCGAGATTTAGCAACCATTTGTTTGTGTTTCAAGTATTCAAATAGTGTGCCTGTTAGTGACACACAATTGGTTGCTAAATTATGCTTCATTATGCCCAACTTTGAAGCTTTAGTGTACCCAAATTAAGGCCCAGATCAAAATTTGTCAGAGGACTTTTCTGTTTATTTTTTTGTGTTCTATCAGATCTTATCGGTAGTTTCATAGGTGGTGGGACATCCTGTATATAGCTGGAATTTGCACGCGGATTCTATAACATGGATTTCCAAGAGAACTTTGAACATTGTGTAAAAAAATTATAAATTATAAATTTAGGTTCAGATTGCAATATACTGCGACACGAATGCACCCAAGTCGTGTCGCGTCCCCCCCAACTACCACCATATTTTCCGTCTCGCGTCTCCACCAACTCGACCATATTACTCTCATGATTTTGCGCAAAAATGCAACGAATTTCGGATAGATGACGTCACAAAAATTGACAGAAAAAAAGCAAATTTAAATCAAATAAATTAAGGAAACATCTCACTTACTCAATAAAAATCAGTAGAGAGGGAAGTTCCGAAAATTATAAAGCTCAGATATTCATAAAAATTTAACAATAATTGATTTAATTTAATTCAGAAAATTTCAATAAAAAAATACAAATTATAACAATGCAATATCGAGGCATCTATTAAATTCGGGATTATAAAACTGAAGCAAAAATTAACAATACAAATCATGAACAAATTCAAATTAAACTAAGTTACAAATTAATAAATTAAAAATTTATAACAAATTCTAAATCAAATAAAATTATTTATAAATGAGTATAAATTTACAAACGAATAATAAATTTGCATGACAAAATTCATGAAAATTATATAAAATCAACTTTCATATACATTAATTAGGCATAAAAAAATAGCATATAAAATATAGCATATAAAAATTTAAAACATTAAAATCTTTATACAAACATAAAATATATTTCATAATTAGTTAAAAAAAAGGGGGGGTTTGGTCCGGGTTTAATTTTAAGTTAAAAAAAGGGAATTTTGTTCCGGGTTTAATTTAATAGAAAAGGGGGTGATTTTGGTCTGGGTTGAATTTAAATGAAAGGGGGTAATTTTGGTCCGGGTTTAACATAATTAGAAGGGGATTTGAATTTAAAAAAATATATAAATTAGAAACATTGTAGATAAATTATAAATATGACTAACAAAATCGAAAGTTTGAACTCTAGGCTATTCGGCACTTCGGATTATTGTAAAAATTTTACAGGCACATGTTAAATAGAAATCACAATCAAATATAAAAATATTTCAATAAAATTGACAAAAATACAATAAAAATTCAAAAGAATACAATAAAATAATCAATTGAAATATAAATAAGATGACTCAGTCAAGGAGTAAGATTAAAAGGGTATAAAAGTATAAAGATACAAAAAAAGGAATATAAAACTACAAAGAGACACAAAAATACAATAAAACTTGGATAAATCATAAAGAAAATTAATTCCTACCTTGAGATTTGATGAAAGGCAACGAAGAGAACAAATTCAAATCAATTAAAATTAACTGTATAAATTAGGAATACTTCGAGCTACGTGCTGTCACTTGAAGTTCACAAAGTAAAGAGACCGATACAAAATTCTCACGCTAGCTCATTAGCCTGGAGAAATTTCAGATTAATGGAAAGGGTCGATGCGAGATGTAAGACTAATTTCCGTAATCGCTACGGTCGAGAGAAGGATAGCCGATAAGGGTCGTTTGCCATTGGTCCGTCTGATGTCCTTTCTTCTTCTTCTTCATTGTCTCTTATCAGTCGCCTTTGACGAAGATAGACTCTAAACTCCTTTGCGTGAGATAGAGTGAGATGCGAATATCATTCATGTCTTTCAGGGCCGACTGTAGTTTGAGGATCGAGTGGAGATTATAATGGAGGATAGATTCTTCGATGCTCCAGATAAACAAATAAGCAGATGAATAAACGGCATTAGAAGCCAAATACGTCTGTTCACAGACACATAAAGATAAGATAAAGACAAATTGTAGGTTGAATTACCTATCCTTAACCATAGGATTTTATGGTAAAATAACCACGGTCATTCCTTGTTAGGGATGCACCTAGACCTTGGAAGACCAACACCAATCCATCTGTCCATTATTGACAGAATTGACAGCTCTGTCTTGGACGTTAAGAGGGATGGTGATAAGATAAGAGATAAACAAGATAAGATGATCCTTGAAGAAACCAATGATGTTGAAGGTCCGAAGATATAATGCTGATGAACCAAATCAATTTGAAATGTAGTTGGCTGAACCTTTGGTGACTTTCCCTCAGGACCGCGAGATTAGGAAATTTAACAAATAAATAAATAAATAAATAAATAAAAACATAAGTAGATCAATCCTGAAAATTTTATAAAATAGTGACAGTCTTAACTTAAGAAAATTATAATAAATAAAATGATAAAATAAATAAAAATTAAATAATAAAATAAAAGAATAAAATAAAACAAAGAGAAGTGCCGAATTGCACTCTTCATGAGAGCACAATAGCTTCAATTTTTTAAAAAAATATTTAATATAAAAAAATCATTTAATTTGTGAGTTGCAAATTTGCAACATCACAACTCCCCTCTCCTTAGGGAAGACCGAACAGGTCTCAAACCATAAGGGAGACATTTTAATTAATGAGGAGAAAAAATCAAAAAAATCAATGTAAATAAAAAAATGTAGGAATTAAATTCTACAATGATCAGCCAAAAAAAACAAAAATTAATTTAAAAAATTAAAATTCGGGACTCCTTGACTATAGTCATCATAAAAAAATAATAAAAGGCTAAAAAAAACATAAAATAATAAAATAAGAAAGGCAAATAAATTAGAGAGAATAAATAAAAATTAAGAAAAGAAAAATAGAGAGGAAAAGAAATAATAAGCGTGCAGAATGAAATGAAGGGAAGAGCATGTAATAAATTGCAAGGATTTTAACAATAAGTAACAATTTAATAGAATAACAATAAAGAAATAACAATAATGAAATAACAGTAAAGAAGTAACAAGAACGATATAACAATAAAGAAATAACAATAATAACAAAATGAAGATAAGAAAAAGAATGGAATACAATAATAAAAAGAAGGAAAAGCACTTTCTTGGGAAAGAGGGGAAATTAAGGGTCAAGGGGAAGGAAAGGTCACAGGAAAGGAAATAAAAAGGGGGGGGAAAGGAAACGGGTAAGAAATGAAAGGATAGGGAAGAAAAGGAAGGGAAGGGAAAATTATGCGCCTCGGCGGGAAGGGGGACGGGTATAATTTGGGCAGTTGTTAGGGTTAAACCCAGGTTCTCCACACCTTTTACAAAAAACGGTGTGCGGGCGTGGGCACTGCGAGAATCGGTATCCCGATTGCTTGCAGTTCCAACAGGCAAACCGCGCTGTGGAATGGAAAAACTCGAGAGAAAGAGGATCAAGGTCTTTGGGGACCGGGATATTCAGGGACAGGAGGGAACGGATTTTTGGTTCATGGGATGGAGATCTTGTAGGAGGGCTAGGAGAGGAGGATTTCGGGGGAGGAATAGGAGACGAGGATCTCGGGGAAGGAACAGGAGAGGCAGGTCGGGAAGAGGAGGGAGATTCAGGGAGAAGGATAGTGCAAGGATCTGGGTCGGATGAGGAAGAGATATGTTCAAGGATGGGAAAAGGGTCGGTGGAGGCATCGGAAAGGGATGGAGATGGGACAGGGATAGGATGGGGAATAGGAGCAAATTCAGGGATAGGATCGGTCTGGGTAGAGGAGGAACAATAAATTTTTACTGTAGGGACGCGAGGTGGAGAGGAAATGCAAGGGGTTGGGATGGGTTCGAAGGATGAGGCGGAAAGTGTTAGGGAAATGTCACGAGGTGCGATGGTTAGGATTGTTTGGGTTGAGATGGTTTGGAGGAAATTGGTGGGCTCTTTGAGGGGATCTGTAAGAGGGGTTGTTTGGGTAGGGGTAGTTTTTATTTTTTTTAGTGCGGGAGCGGTTGGAGTTGGGAAAATTGGAGCTGGGGGAGAGTGTTTCTTCCAGCCCTTGAAATAAGTCTGGGTGGTTGCCGTCCTCGTATTGACGGGAGTTGGTTCCGGGGCAAGATTGACGCGCCGCACAGTGGGTTAAAAAAAAATTTTGCGGATAAATTGATATTCAAAAGCTATTTCTGAACCGATTTGAACCTTTTTTTTTAAATTAAAGCTTATAAAATTTCGCACAAAACTGTCGATCCATATTTTGAAAAAAAAAAATTTCTTTTTTTTTTATTTAATAACAAAAATGAAAAAAAAAAAGAATTTGTTTTTTGAGTACCGAGTTTCGAGAAATACTTGTATTCAATCCCAAATACCTAGAATCAATGAAGCAAGTATCTAGGAAAGTTGTCCAATAGCTTAGAAATTGTTTAAAAATTTATTGAATTTGTTATAAACAAATAAGTGGGTAAAAATGGATTCATGGGGATTGACAGTGATTCGTCAATTTATTCGCACTAAATATGAATCATTTATAGACTGAAACCGATTTTTAACTAAATTCATGAGAGACAATAAATAATTTGTTATTTCATAAACAAATTTTATAAACAATTGACCATATCAGATATTTACGATGACATTAATTAAGTTTTTTCTACTGAATCGGTCAAAAATTATAGAAAAATGTCACTTACTTACCCGATTTAGTAACTCAATAATAATTAAAGATTGTTCAAACAAATTTAATTAACAAATGCACTGTTTGGCTATTTTTAGTGGTGGAAACTTGGTTCTTTAAACATAATCAAGTGTAAATGACTAATTTTTAAACCTTTAGGGAGTTTACATGACAATAAACAATTTTAAATGTTAACAACAATTATATAAACAAATTTTTATCAGCATCGGAATTTTTTGAGAAAAAAAATGTGTTTCTGTGATTCATGAGCAACTTATTATTTAGCAATGACTCTTTGCTATCAATCAATAACAATTGATAATTTTTTTAACAAAATTAATTAACAAATGCATTTCTCGGCTATTTATAAAAGTAAAAACTCGGGGTTTTCTACGTATCTTACTGTTTATAACTAACTTTAAAACATTTTCTTATACTTTTAAACTTTTTAATTTTTTCTATACTTTTAAACTACACTCGAATCTCCCAAAAAATCTCCAACAAATCTCGTTGTTCCAATCGGTCAATCATCAGAAGAGGCACAAGAAGCCAAAAATAAAGAATTCAAAAGGTGCAGGGAAAATATTACCAGAAAATGCAGTCGTTTTGACACAAATACTGATTTACTGCATTACCTTTTATTCTGCGCTGATCTTTATATAACGAGTTTAAGAACTGATTTCGTAAAGCCAGAAAAACCATTGCTTCCAGAAGCTAGAGCAATGCTTATAGAAACTACTAATATCTCTGCTTAGGAGTAAAAATCGGATAGTTTTTTTACAGAAAAAAAAATTTTTAACTTTGAAAGTTAAAAATAATAAAAAGTTTAAAAGTATAAAAAAATTAAAAAGTTTAAAAGTATAAAAAAATGTTTAGAAGTTAGTTATAAACAGTAATACACGTTGAAAACCCCGAGTTATTACTTTTATAAATAGCCGAGAATTGCATTTGTTAATTAATTTTGTTAAAAAAATTATCAATTGTTATTGATTGATAGCAAAGAGTCATTGTTAAATAATAAGTTGCTCATGAATTACAGAAACACATTTTTTTCTCTAAAAATTCCGAAACTGATAAAAATTTGTTTATATAATTGTTCTTAATAGTTAAAATTGTTTATTGTCATGTAAACTCCCTAAAGGTTTAAAAATTAGTCATTTACACTTGATTATGTTGAAAGAACCAATTTTCTACCACTAAAAATAGCCAAACAGTGCACTTGTTAATTAAATTTGTTTAAACAATCTTTAATTATTATTTAATGACTAAATCGGGTAAGTAAGTGACATTTTTCTATAATTTTTGGCCGATTAAGTAGAAAAAACTTCATTTATGTCATCATAAATACCTGATATGGTTAATTGTTTATAAAATTTGTTTATGAAATAACAAATTATTTATTGTCTTTCATGAATTTAGTTAAAAATCGGTTTCTGTCCATAAATGATTCATATTTAGTGCGAATAAATTGACGAATCACTGTCAATCCCCATGAATCCATTTTTACCCACTTATTTGTTTATAACAAATTCAATAAATTTTTAAACAATTTCTAAGCTATTGGACAACTTTCCTAGATAGTTGCTTCATTGATTCTAGGTATTTGGGATTGAATACAAGTATTTCTCGAAACTCGGAACTCAAAAAACAAATTTTTTTTTTTTTTCATTTTTGTTATTAAATAAAAAAAAAAGGAAATTTTTTTTTCAAAATATGGATCGACAGTTTTGTGCAAAATTTTACAATCTTTAATTTAAAAAAAAAAGGTTCAAATCGGTTCAGAAATAGCTTTTGAATATCAATTTCTCCGCAAAATTTTTTTTTAACCCACTGCGCCGGATGGCATCTTCCCGGAGCTCCTCATCGGTTGGCCAATCGTGAAGGACGGCCGTTTCAGGGACTTCCTCATACGTAGTTATTTTCCTACGTGCCTCCATTAGGGCCCTGAAAAATCCAGGAACATCGTCCTTCAATCGCCTTATGAGGCCCCAATACGGTTCTAAGTGGCGGAGAGGATCCATTTGAAGACCGTTTTCATTTACCAAGAACCCTAAATAGTGAACTTACGAGGAACAGAATTCGCTTTTTTCTTGATTTATTTCCAACCCTGCATTTTTAATTTTCGTTACAACTTTAGAAAGCCATTCTAGGTGTTCTTCAAAGGTTTTCGTTACGATGATAATATCATCGATATAAACAAAAGCATGCGGTTCCATTTCTGGGCCTATCAATCTGTCTAATAAACGTTGGAAGATCGCTGGAGCATTGGTGAGACCAAACGGCATTCGTTTAAATTGAAATAAGTCACGCCCTGGAATCGTAAATGCAGTTTCTTCGCTACTACTTTCGTCTAATGGGATTTGATGGAATCCCTTAAACAAATCTATTTTTGATTTATAAGTTGCACTTCGCAACTTATCCAGAATACCGGTTATTTGTGGTATTAGGTACGCGTCTTTTTTGGTTACTGCGTTTAATTTTCGAAAATCTGAGCAAAAGCGATATTTACCTTTTTCTTTCTTTGCCATAACTATCGGGGAGGACCAACCGCTGTTCGAAGGTTCAATAATATCATTTTGTAGCATTTTATCTACTTCGGCTATAATAGCTTCTGTAACTTTTGGGGATGTTAAATAATATCGTTGTTTCATAGGAGGATGACCTTGAACATCAATGACATGTTTCGTTAAATTTGTTAACCCTGGTTTTCCGAGTGGTTCCGGTAATTCTCTTTTTCAGAATTCTTTTAGCTTAATAGCTTCTTTAACCGTGGGTTCTCTAAGTCGGCAAGAGGTTTCTAAAAATTCTGATTTGGATTCGAAAAGATAGTATTTATCTGGTGTATTTTTAAAGTTCCATATCGTATCATCGAAATCTATATTGATCTTAAAAATTTTTAAGAAATCTAAGCCTATTGCGAAAACAACAGGAAGAGACTTTAGAATCCTAATGTTAATCGAATTTTCTCTGCCCTTGAGTTGAATTGGTGCCACTTGGTCTCTACCTTTCTTATAAACAACTTTTAAGTTAAGGTCTTTTATTATTTCTAAACCATCCAAACTTATAAAGGTACGCGAAGCATCGCTATCAAATAACGCTTTTATAGGTTTTCCTGATATTTGAAATGTTATAAACATAAGGGGTTGTGGACCAGAGAGGGCTGAAGATTTTTAAGGTAGTTCTGAAAGGTTAAAAACTGGAACAGATTCTGTAAAGGAGGGTTTTTTGTTAAGGGTTAATTTTGGGTCTTCTGGAAGGTAAAGGTTTGGATCTATTTTATTAAAGTCTGGATAAGAGGCTTGAGAAAGGGTAAGGATAGGGTTTGGAGGGATGAACTTAGGAGGGGATGTTGTATAATTAAAAGAGGAAGGATTAATCGGGGAAGGGATCTGATTACAGGAATTGTCAATCGCCTTAATTTTTTTTGTTTTTAAATTTATTGAAAAACGAATGAAAGAATCTTGTTTTTCTGACTTATCCGAAGAGGGGTTGTTCGGGTGAGCTAAAGGTGATTGAGTAATTTTAAATTTTATATCTGAAGTATTTAAGGCCATTACTATTTCATTTTCATTGATAAAAATTCTGTCTTCAAAAATAAAAAGAGTTAAATTAGAATCTTTTGGCATATAAACTCCTGTAAAAATTGAAAAATCAGTTTCGTTATTTAAATAATCTATTTCAATTAATTTTAAAGTAGGGTAATATTTTTTACATTCTCATCAGAGAAGGTATTAGATTTGTGTAAAATTTGACCCCCAGTTTTTGTCAAATGTCCATGTTTTGGGACCCCCTGAACCCGAAAAACATGTTTTTACGAATGTCTGTCTGTCTGTCTGAATGTCTGTAGATTTTTAGTTTGTGAGCACGATAACTTTCGAAAGAATTGACCCAAAAAGGCACCCTTACAGCCATGCACCTAGCTAAAGGAGGTATTGGCCCACACCGATCCATCCTGAGCCAACCTGAAGATGATTTTCTAGAAAAAGAGAAATAAGAGGAGTAAATCATCGCGACACTCCCATCCCGACGATCCACCTGTTATCTGACCAGCGGGCACCCACATGGCCAGCTAACAGGCATAGCATGTACGTCAGCATCAAACCTGGCCTACACCTGGTTCTTTCCTGTCTGTTCCTGTAACCGTCCCGTAAGACACACTCTATACCTGACCAAAGGGCACCCCCATGGCCAGCTATAGAGATGAAGGATGTGTTGATCATGCCATCAGCCCATCCTGGGGCATTCCTGTGTTAACCATACCTAGGGACCGAATTATTAAAAAGGGGAAATAAAAGAAAGCAAATACATAAGTTTGAAATCTCCCTTCCCCTTCTCACTCACCGCTCCGTACCGTACCGTTTATCAGAGTGAGAAGGGATTCAGGAGACGAAACTCGCCTCGACCAAGCGAAGACATGCGACGACGAGTACCAAACAATAAAGTTCCGCCCTCCTATTGTATCGTTGCAGGTACAGCACTGATAATCGAAACGCGCTCGACTCTCGAGTACTTCACTCTCTCACGTACACACGTCACTTGCTCGCTCTCTCTCTCTCGCACACACCGAAACTAGTATTCATTGTATTCTTATCAAATTAAAATTACTTCATTTAGAATTATGTTCAAGTATTAAACTCACTCACTTTTCTCAAAATAAATATTGTAAAGTAAACTCACAAATAAACTCACACTCATATAAAAATTGATTATTTTCATATTCATTTAGTTTATAATTTAGAGATGTACTTTGTAGGAAAATATAACACATTTATTATTTTTTTAAAAATAAATCCGTATTTAATTATTTAACTCGCTCTTAGAATTGACCCTGGCATCCATTGAAGCGTCCGGTAGTTTAAAAACATACCGTCATTTGACGTCCAAATGAGGGACGTCAAAACGCAACATTACATGGCGCGCGAACAGGTTTAGACTTTTTTTTTTGAGATACGTGAGAGAGTGTTGAGAGCTCCCCTGCGACCTCCATCCCGGCGCTGCCCTGGCCGCTCGTCTATTGCGTCTGTTTTCGAACTAACTTGGGGAGTCGTCCGCGTGCCGTCTGCTCTCACCGTTCCGTACCGTTTTCCGAAGGTAGCCGATGGCGTGGCGATTTTCCGGTTCACTAGGAGGCGAACGCGACGGCCGCGTAGCCACGGACAATTTACCTAAGATCTCGAAAGACGGATGTCGTAGTGCGCATGCGTAATCCCCTCCCTTTGAAATATGTACCCCCACTTTTACACATTTTCAGGTATAAATTAAGGCTCTCAAGCCAAGTATGTTCAGTCTCGAAGCTCAATCAAGACGATTCACAAGCCTCTGGATACCGCCAAGCTTACCGCAAAAATCTTGAAGCTAAGAGAAATCTCTTGCAAACCGCAACCGTTTACTACTCCGTCCATTTCACCGTTTATTTCACCGATTATTACACCGAATTCCACCGATTATAACACCGATTATTTCAATAATTATTCACTGCCCTCCGCCTTTTCCGATTCATCATGCCGGGATGATGAATCGGAATGAATGAATTCTTGGATCTACAAGCTCCACAAGGAACTCGCAGAAGAGCTACGACGATATGGATTAAATCCAACCGGGACAGTGGCAGTTCTCTGCCAAAGGCTTGTAAGCTTTGTCAGGGCGAACCCTGATCTTTTCAACTAGAAACCAACCGATCCGCCAGAATATAAAGAGGATCTAGACCGGACGAAAGATATGGAGGCCCTTCAGGATGAATTGAGCAAAATGGAGATTCAAACATCTTCTCCTCCGGTGCCGTCAAATACGGCCACGGCAAATAACCAGAACAACACCGATATGGCAAACCAAACTCTGCCATCGAGACACTTTATTCAACCTTTCAAAGAAGTCATGGAAGATTTTGAGGTTTCCGCTCCAACCAAAATTCTGGACCAAATGAGGAAATGGAACTGCCATTTTGATGGCACAAACGTGTACGGATTTCTGGAACGTTTAAAGGAGCTACAAAGAGCTTATAATTATACAGACTCGGAAAATGCCTTTCCGGTCAACTTTCTGCAATGGGCAAAACCATAAATGCAGAAGTATAAATTTTGCCGAATCTCAGTCACGAGATCCTTCTGGGCGTAGAACTTTT
>CAJFCO010017558.1:0-21875 GCA_904066015.1 Synergus gifuensis | reverse complement strand
GTCACTTTTAGGCCTAGAAATACACATAAACAAACAACAGATCTTCCTACCGTTCCGTAATTATTTAAGGGAGACCTGTACCGTCGAAGGGCCCATACCAATGAGCCATCTAAAGCCAGAATAACAAAGGATCGCTGGAGAATTTCTAGAGGACCAAATAAAACGCCTTACAGATGTCAAAGGCGTAACACCGCTGGCCAAACACGAAATTCGGCTGATTGATCCAACTCCACTCAAACAGCGATATCGACCGAGAAATCCGGAAATTCAAGAAAATGATTGACAAAGATGTTAATGAAATGATTGCAGAAGGTATCATCCGTCCATCAAACAGCCCGTGGAGTTCACCGTCACTTTTAGGCCTAGAAATACACATAAACAAACAACAGATCTTCCTACCGTTCCGTAATTATTTAAGGGAGACCTGTACCGTCGAAGGGCCCATACCAATGAGCCATCTAAAGCCAGAATAACAAAGGATCGCTGGAGAATTTCTAGAGGACCAAATAAAACGCCTTACAGATGTCAAAGGCGTAACACCGCTGGCCAAACACGAAATTCGGCTGATTGATCCAACTCCACTCAAACAGCGATATCGACCGAGAAATCCGGAAATTCAAGAAAATGATTGACAAAGATGTTAATGAAATGATTGCAGAAGGTATCATCCGTCCATCAAACAGCCCGTGGAGTTCACCAATACTCATCACACGCCGCAAAGACGGAAGAGCTAGATTATGCATAGACTTTCGCAGATTAAACCAGGTTTCAAAAAAGGACGCCTATCCAATTCCTCAAATCAACGCCATTTTAGATAAACTTCGTGGAGCAAGATACCTCTCGTCTATTGACCTCAAAAACGGTTATTGGCACGTACCATTAACCGAGGAAAGCAAACCTTTAACAGCTTTCACCGTACCTGGAAGAGGACTTTACGAGTTCAACGTGATGCCTTTCGGTCTACATACAGCGCCATCAACCTTTCAAAGACTTTTAGACCGTATTATTACACCGGAAATGGCTCCACAGGCATTCGCATATTTAGACGACATTGTCGTCTGCACAAGGACTTTTGAGAAACAAATGTCGATGCTAACAAAGATTTTTGACAGGTTATACGAGGAAAAACTAATGCCGAATCCAGACAAGTGCCATTTTTCTAGACCTAAATTACAATATCTTAGCCACGTTGTCGATGAAAAGGGTCTACACACCGATCCAGAAAAAGTCGCTGCAATTCAGGACCTTTCACCGCCAAGAAATATCAAAGAAGCTAGAAGGTTCTTAGGACTCATCTCCTGGTATAAACGTTTCATTAAAGATGTTTCCAGGGTTGCAGCACCACTACATCAACTGTTAAAAAAGAAGGCTCAATGGGAATGGACCACCGAACATCAAAAGGCGTTCAACGAACTAAAAAGAAGATTAACCTCAGCACCATCAATCCTGGCGTGCCCAGTCTGGAATAAGGAGTTTGTTCTGCAAAAAGACGCGAGCAAAGAAGGACTCGGAGCCATTTTAACTCAACTTGATGGAAACACAGATAGAATAATTGCTTACGCCAGCCGTGCCGTAAATATGGCCGAAAGCAATTATTCCGCAACAGAACTGGAATGCCTAGCAGTAAAATGGGGCATCTGGAAGATGAGAGACTATCTTGAAGGCTACCATTTTGTAGTCATCACAGACTATCTCTCATTAAAATGGCTTGACAGAATTGATAATCCTTCAGGACGTTTAGCCCGATGGGCAATGGAATTAAGCCAGTGGGATTTCAAGATTCAATACCGGCGTGGAGCCGTCAACGTGATTGCAGACACACTCTCTAGACAACCCTATGAGACTTGCGCTATAAATAAAAAGAAGGACGAAGACTGGTACGAAAAACCTTACCAAGCTGTCTTAGACGATTGGACCGGAAACCCAGAGTATTACATCCGTAATAACCGCTTATACCGCCACATATTGCATACTCTGGACTTTAATGAATATCATCAGGGCGAGCAATGGAAAATATGCGTGCCACGTTCAGATCAACAACGAGTCCTAACTGAAGTCCACAACGATCCAAAGGCCGGACATATTGGAATCGCCAACACACTTGTCCGATTAGCCAGACATCATTACTGGCCCGGTATGCTCAGAATGGGCACTCAACACGTCCGAAACTGCGAAAGTTGTCAGCAATTTAAGACACAACAACAGGCTCCAGCAGGAACAATGCACGCCACAAACGTCGAAGCACCATGGAAAATGGTCTCAATGGATCTGATCGGACCTCTACCACGATCAAACTCAGGCAATACCTGGATCTTTGTAATGCAGGACAGATTCACCAAGTGGATCGAACTGAGGCCCCTAAGGAAAGCTACAAGCAAGGCGATAACAACAGGCTTCAAGGACCAAATCTGCCTTCGACAACATGGCTGCCCTTCAACCATCGTTTCCGATAATGGACGTCAATTCATAGGAAAAGAGCTTAAAGACTTTTTGCTGGAAATACACATTACTCACCGCTTAACACCGCAGTACAATCCAGTAGAAAGAGCTAACAAAGTTATTAAAACTATGATAGCTCAGAACATCAATAAATCGCAGAAAACATGTGACGCCCATCTTCCAGAGCTTCAGTACGCCTATAATACATCGAATAGCTCATCAACGGGATTTTCGCCAGCATATCTCAACTTCGGCAGAAAACTCCAAACACCTGGAAGTCTAGCTCACGAAACGGCCTTACCATCCAAGAAAAAATTCGAACATCGTATTAAAAAGATCCATGAAGCCATCCAACTAGCTCGAAGCCACATAGCCAAAAGCTTCCAGAAACAACAAGGTCATTATAACCTTCGTCGCCGTAAATGGGCTCCCGAAGTAAGGGAAAAGGTTCTCAAGAAGACTTATTTTTTATCTAATAAAATAGGGGACTTTAATGACAAACTGGCAGAAAAATTCGAGAGACCGTTCACCGTATTTAAAAAGGTCACCTGGAATATTTTCGACCTCAAAGACGAAAAAGGGAATTTGAATCGCCGGTTCCACGTAAAAGATCTGATTCCGTACCGCAGAGATTCAACCGCTACCATCGATTATTAATCCCCTCTATCGTAATTTCCCCCCGCTAGTCTTCTTGACCCCCACTTTACAATCTTCTAATCGAACTAAGTAGAACGAGTTCCATCAAATCTGATTACTTGATCTTCAACTTTGAACCGAGATGGAACACCTAGTTTTCGATGAAAGAGAGCTGGTAGCTCTGGAGAAAACTCTGGAGAGCTACAATTTTAAGTGCTACCAGGAGGTAGGCCCCCTCTACAGCCCAGACCCTGAGCCACCAACACCAGCACCTAAGCCGCGACGAAGATTGGAAGTCCCGACTATGTCAACAACACCCAGAAGAAGGGACGCGACTTCCAAACCCGACCCACACCTGGAACGGGTCGTCCAGAGATCTGCGACGCGGCCATCAAAGGTTTGCGCAGGGCGCAAAAGGTCCGAAGACTCGGCAAGCGTGACTCCCACCAACAAGCCGCGCATAACATCCATCGAGAGGGTGGCCGTACTAATCGTCGATAGAACATCATCGACGAAAATCTCGGAGCACCAAGTGCCACCTGCCCCAGAGACGACCGTTGCAACCCAAGCGGAGCAACATGCCCCCCCATCACCGAGAACACCACGGAGGAAGCCCTGCAAGCTATCCCCACCGTTCCTGGTCACCTAGCCTACGTCATGCAAGACGGAATAGTTCTGCAGGTGCGAATCGGAAGCCGACGACACAGGTCGAGGGTGGGGGACACCATCTACAAGCTCCGTATCAACCAGCAAGGGATGCTCACCAGGCTGACCATGGTTCCGGTAGAGGTGGTAAGCGCAGTGAAAAAGTTTTTAAAAGTGTTGTGTAAAGTGACAGGTGTAAGTGTTCGGGTGACAAAGTGACAAAATTATTTAATCATAATTCAGTTTATAACTTTGTACATTGCCATATTTCTCACGCGAACACACATGTCAAATATTCCGTCTAGTTTTAAAATTATATTTCGTATATTCGATAGGGAGAGTTTATTCTGAATTTATAATCTATATTTACACTTGTGTCTATATCCGTCGCTCCACTACGTTTCGCTCTCCGAAGTGGGGGGGGGGATGTAACGAGCAGTACTGTCGCTCGTTGCATATCTCTATCCCTCACTGCCTATCGCTGTCACTTCACGTCATCGGGTAGGCGGGGCGAGTCTTATCAGCCGGTACCCCTCACCTCTCAACGGCTGTGAGTTACGTAACCACGACTATAAGAACAGCTGATCGCGCGCTGTTCTGACAGTTCACTGGTCTCATTCTCTTCGTTTTTTGATGCAGAAAAAATTTTTAAAAAGTTTCCAGTTCCAGCTGTAACGGTTCGGAAGGTACATGACAGAGAACTTGTCTCTTTCTATAGAGTTCCCAATTTGACGGCTTACAAGTACTCGAGACGAATCATTGTACTTTTTCAAATATCTCATTGCAGTAATGTCTTTAATCTTTGCAATAAGAATAATAATAATAATTAAAAAAATTTTTAAATATATTTATAAGCTGCTACTTATACTCCCTAGAAACTTTTTCTTTTGCATGCTCGACGGTGATGAGCATTTGGTTCATCAGTCGTGAGCCTCCAGCAGTAGTCTGCTAAAGCGTTCACACTCCAGTTACCTTGGTATCTCTTTTCGATTTCAGTGATTTCTTGAGGAAACCGTTCCCCGTGTTCATCACTGACTGCCCCTAAATTTTCTGGAAAGAAATCCAAGTGCGAGTGAAGAATTCGAATCTTTAGTGACATGTTCACTTTCATTTCCTTGAAGTTCTGCAGCATAGTGTATATCAGGTGTTTGTAGTATCTGGAGTTTGTGTTCCCCAAGAAATTTTGTATGACTGCTTTTATTGGCAACCAAGTTTTCCTCTCAAGGTCCGTCAAGATTGTTTCAAAATCACAATCCAACATTAGTTGTCGGATTTGGGGTCCTTGAAAAACTCCTTCCTTGATTTTAGCTTCACTAAGTTTAGGGAATTTTCTTTTCAAGAAACGATGACCTTCTCCATTTTTATCCATTGCTTTGATAAAGTTTTTTACGATGCCGAGCTTTACATGTAATGGTGGTAATAATATTTTTTGAGGATCAAACAATGGTTTTTGAGCAACGTTCACTTTTCCTGGTTCTAACGTCTTTCTGGCTGGCCAAACTTTTACATCATAATGTTGATCTCGTGCTCTGCTGTCCCAAGTGCATAGAAAGCAACAAAATTTTGTGTAGCCAGATTGCAATCCGAGGAGAATACCTATTACTTTGAAATCGCCACAGATAGACCACTCATATGATTTATAATAGACAACACAGAAGTCTAGAATCGAATGAAGAGCAGATAGCGCGGAGAACGAATAGGGCGATATGAACAAGAGTAGTGTGATAATGGAGGGGAGTGAAGTGGAGGGGAGAAGCGCATGCGCCATGAACACTTTTCTTCCACACAAAGCTATGTAAATATGATGAATATTGCAAATATTAAAGACATTACTGCAATGAGATATTAGAAAAAGTACAATGATTCGTCTCGAGTACTTGTAAACCGTCAAATTGGGAACTCTATAGAAAGAGACAAGTTCTCTGTCATGTAACTTCCGAACCGTTACAGCTGGTACTGTAAACTTTTTTTAAATTTTTTCTGCATCAAAAAACGAAGAGAATGAGACCTGAGAGACTAAAAAATAAAATTTATTCACTTAAATATAAGGATTTTTGTAAATTCATTTTTTTTCGTTTTAATTTTTGGTTTTTTAAAAATATCTCAAAAATTATATGAGATATCGAAAAAAAAACACCAGTGGATTCTGTGTTAAAAAACGCATCGAAAGCATGTATCGCTTTTCGTAAAAAATTTTTTTTCACCCTTTTATCACACGATTTGTGATTTTTCGATAAAATTTTTAACTCAAAAAAACTCAAAAATTTGAGATCAACGAAAAAAACGGAGGTCAGATTTGGATTCAGCACAGAAAACTACCATGGAAATGATATATCTCGGCCCAACCCGACATAGGTCATATTTTGTTGTCCAGTGATAATCGAAACGCGCTCGACTCTCGAGGTCTTCACGCTCTCACGTACACACGTCACTTGCTCGCTCTCTCTCTCTCTCGCACACACTGAAACTGGTATTCATTGTATTCTTATCAAATTAAAATTATTTCATTTAAAATTATGTTCAAGTATTAAACTCACTCATTTTTCTCAAAATAAATATTCTAAAGTAAACTTACCAATACACTCATACTCATATAAAAATTGATTATTTTCTTATTCATTTAGTTTCTAATTTAGAGATGTACTTTATAGGAAAATATAACATATTTATTACTTTGTTGAAAATAAATCCGCATTTAATTATTTAACTCGCCCTTAAAATTGACCGTGGCATCCACTGAAGCGTTCGGTAGGGCAAAAACATACCGTCATTTGACGTCCAAATGAAGGACGTCAGAACGCAACATTACAGGGTCCTTATACGCCAAGTCGGGTAAAAAGGACCGTTCAGGAAGAGGGGGAGGTTTGTAACTCCTAGCAACTCGATGGCTTTTTTCCGCAATATTTGCTAAATCTTCCAAATGTACAAAATCTCTAATTTGATTTCTTTGAATCGCTAAATGCAACCTAGGAAGAAGATTCCTATGCGCGTAGCTAATTTCCTCTGATTCGGACATTCTTGGTACTAATTTATCAAACATTGTGCGCATACATGTCAAATAGTCAGAAACACATTCCTTTTTACCCTGCGTTCTTTGATGAATTTCCGGTCTCAAGTCAAACTGGAAGTTCGAATAACCGAATGTAATCCTAAAAGCTCTAGAAAATTCATCATATATTCTCCATAAATGTTTAGATCCTCTAAACCAGTTGAGAGCAATTCCCGATAAAAAGAAAGGAATTACTCTCAATAAATCTGCATTGCAAATAGGTATTAAATCGCGACCGTCTTGGACTCGCGTGTGGGATTAGGAGGAGGAGAATCAGCGAACTCACGATATGAACGAGAGTGAGAGAGAGGAAAGTCCTCACGAGCTTGCTGCGAACGGCGAGGATAGTGGGGGTCTTCATATTGAGAGTCCTGATAATAAGAAGTGAAAGGCTCGGCTTGCGTTGCCTACGATCGATAAGAGGGGCGAGTATCCTGAAACGTAACCTGTGAGCGGCGAGAGGGATACCAGTCATCATAGGCAGGATGTATACGATTAGGAGGGGAGAGTTCTCCAGTGGTATCGCTATAACCATGCGTGCTAGAACCACGTGCGTAGAAAGGGGTAGCCAGAGGGTCAAGGGTTGGTTCCAGGGAGGGATCGTATGAAGAACGCTGCTGAGTACGGGGACCACGCTCTTCATAGGGGAAATTTAAAGGGTCAAGGGTTGTTTCCGGGGAGGGATCATGTGAAATATTTCGTCTTCGAATGTTTCTATTTTCATATTTTTCCGTTCCAGATTGACGGTTGTTAAGACTAATATCGTCTTCCTGACCTTCATAAATATTTTTGTTCCTATCGATTGCGTCTCTTGTATCTATTATAATATTTTCTTTTCTTTGATAAGATTGCTAACCATTTCAAAACACGAGAAGGACAAATCCGTTTGACAAGCTATATTACATGTTTCTATTTTCTTTTTGGAGAGAACCAACAGAACCCGAGTGATGAGAAAGTATTTCTTCAGTTTGGCTAGATTCCGCAGTTAATTCGGTTCTATCGCGAGGGAGGGTACGGGTAGGTTGAAAAGGGTCTATTAATTCTTGGTCCTATTTCACGGCCTTTACCAATCTTTCGCGTAATTCTGCGAAATTTCCAGAGACAGGGATGTTTCTCTCCTGAAAATGTGACATAAGTTGCCCTTTATTTACAGCATAAATCCAGGAAGTCCCTTTGTTTTCCATAGTTTAAAATCTCAATAATGTTGTCGTTTAAGAAGTATAATAAATTGATATAAGGGGAAACAATTTTCAAGAAAGATTTGAGAATGAAATAATAATGAGAATCAGATAAGAGAAAGAAAGAGATAGTATGTAAACAAGATATTATTCTCTCTCAAGGCGAAAATCAATACACGATATAAACACAGGTGTTCATATAATTTAATATTTAATATAAAAAAATCATTTAATTTGTGAGTTGCAAATTTGCAACATCACAAAGTGAGACTTATAGTTCGAGACAAGCTACATAACGCCCGTGCAGTCTACATCAAGGGACTGGAAAAGAAAAAATGGATGGAGCAGTATCTTGACAATGTATGGGATCTGGAAGATATGGGCTGCCCCTCACTAAGAAACTTGTGCAACACAGTCTCCATATCCTGCAATAATCATCTTTATTGCTGGAATTTCCATTGTGCTGTTCTAAATGCACTGGCTCTGAAGAATTGGTTTTTTACGCCCCAGGATCAGTCAACCATCCGAAATTACAGTGAAAGTAGAGCTGATGATGATGATGATGATGATGATGCAACCAAAGGAATCGATACACCAGATACTGGCTTGAGCAGTGTTGGTAGTTCCGACACTCTAATGAGTAACATTACTTTGAAAGACTTTTATGACCATTGTGAATTCATGTTATAACTTGTGTAATATAGGGTTAAATTATCTTAAGAGTTCAATTTTGTATTTTTAGGTTAGGTATTTCGAATAAACTAGAAATTAAACTTAATACACATGTTTCAATTTATTTAAAACCAATCTTACTTAGTTTTAGTTAAAATCAGTTAAATTTCCCGCCCATTTGATAAAGGCGCCTTCTAGCGGTGATTCTAACCTTCTGGTTTAGAATTTAGCATAGGACCTTGTTGCAAATAGAAACGGATTGTAATGTTAGGTTAACTTTTTACATATACACTCGACTCTTCCTTAGAACACCTTCCCATAGCACACAAACTCCCTTATCACACCGCATTCCTTTCCCTTATGTCACCAAATTCCACAAGCAGCTCCCTCAAATCTCGCTTGATACCAATGCGCATGCGTGGCGCTCAGGCATGTGATTGGTTGCTATTCGCGCGCAATTTAAAATGCTAAAAAATATTATACGCAATACGCATGCGCAATTGAAGTTACTATTGAGAGGAGGAATTTGGTGTGATATGGGAGGGTCTCTAGCACGGATTTCGTGTGCTAAGGGAGAGTCGAGTGTATCAAAAAATAATAAAATTTCTAGAATATTACAGAATGTTCTAGAATGCTCTAGACTGTTCAGGAAAAGTTTAAATTTTAAAGATTTTTAGTATAGGGATATATGACAGTAAATTAAAAAAATTAATATAAAAATCAATGGGTAATAGTAGATCGCGAGAGATTTCTGTATTACTATGGAATATGGTAATATTACTTGTACGGTCGGTAAAAATTACCGACAGCGTGTAGGTACATTACCATCGACGGTGGCGCCATGTAGCGGCGGCGGATGGAACTACGTAGTAGTGTCACAGAACTGTCTGAGCTTAACTACTTATTTCAGACTCATATATTTAACTTTTCAAGCGTTCGTATTAGTGTCATATTACTTTCCTAAAGTTTAGTATTCTCAGTACGAAAAATTCTTACCGGTGACACATTTCCCTAAACTGTAACACAGATTATTAATAAAAACTGAAAACATATTACTTTCAGTGTAAAATTATTCATACCTGGTCGTAATGGAAAAGACATCCGTGGATTATTACTCCTGGGAATTCTTGTCGTAAGGCTCCTTGGAGTGCCTTCTCATAGTCACTCATCACTTCAGTAATTTGAAATCCGGGAATTAGCCTCTTAAATTCTCTAAAATCTGCAGCGTATGCGCTGGTTGTTTTATTCTGCATCTCAGCACCCAAGCGAACGGAATAACCTGCGAATTTTAATTTTAGTTAATCAGCATAATAAAATAACTTTATACTCGAATTAATTTTTAAAAGAAATGTATTTCCTCTAACTCTATATTTATTTTCAAAAAACTGTAAAAAATTGTATATTGTACTTACATGACCATACGTGACTCCCATTAAAGTTAAAAATTGATATGCTCCCATAGAAACAGGAACTATTTTAAATGTCGCGTCAATGAAAAATATACCATTCTTGAAAACAAGATGAGTAAACTGAAGGTCGATGTACAGCACAGACGTTGATAAATCCTCATCAGTGATAGCGGAAACATTATATCTACCTCCCTTGTATTCTTTCCACTTTTTCCACTGGTTTGAATTCAAAGTCAGTACGTAACACATGGGTCATTAAGTCCCGGGACTAACACACAAGTTGTACCACGAATGCCATGTCGATTTTTTTGTCAGTAGTATCAACCTTTAGAAGATACCTGTGAAAATTTCATGACATTCGGTTCAGTGCTTGTCGAGATATTGAAGGTTCTTTAAACAATGGACAAAAACGAGTTTCGTGTGTTAATCAAACACTGTTTTTTAATGGGAAAAAATACCGTTCAAGCTCAGCAATGGCTTAAAAAGTGTTACCAGGAAAATTCCCCGTCGAAAACGACCATTTGCCGATGGTATGCGGATTTTAAACGCGGTCGAACAACCACCGAAGACGCGGAGAGGCCAGGTCGTCCAATTGAGGTGGCTACGCCCGAAAACATCCAAAAAGTTTTTAAAATTGTCATTTCGAATCGAAAAGTCATGTTGCAAGAGATAGCTGACATCCTAAAGATTTCAAAAGGCACCATGTTCAAAATCATACATGAAAATTTGTGTATGAAAAAACTTTTTTCCAAGTGGGTGCCGCGTTTGCTCACCTTGGAGCATAAACAACAACAAATCGATGATTCGGAGTGCTGTTTGAGGCTGTTTAAGCATAATAAAAAGGACTTTTTGCGTCGGTACATAACAATGGATGAAATGTGGATTCATCACTATACGCCAGAGTCGAAAAGAGCGTCAGCCGAGTGGAGAGGAGAGGACGAAAGCCGGCCAAAGCGTCCGAAGAAACAGCAATCAGCAGGAAAGGTCATGGCGTCTGTATTTTGGGATATGAACGGAATTTTGCTCATCGACTATCTTCCGAAGGGCCAGACGATCAACAGCGACTACTACATTGCGTTATTAGATCGCTTGGATGACGCAATAAAGCAGAAAAGGCCTCACATGGTGAAGAAAAAACCGCTGTTTCATCAAGACAATGCACCGATCCACAAGTCGATGAAAACGATGGTGAAATTAAACGAATTACGATTCGAATTGCTTCCACACCCCCCATATTCACCAGATCTGGCTCCATCTGACTTCTGGCTGTTCGCAGACCTCAAAAAGATGCTCCAGGGAAAGAGATTTGGCTCCAATGATGAAGTTATAGCCGCAACTGAAGCCTATTTTGAGGCCAAAGACAAATCATTCTATAAGAAAGGCATTGAAAATTTAGAAAGACGTTGAAATGATTGTATCGCTATGGTAGGTGACTATGTTGATGAGTAAATTCGAATTTTGGAAAAAATTGTATTTTTACTGGTTAGTCCCGGGACTTAATGACCCATGTGTTAGGAAGCTCGATGCTGTCACTGGTGGAAAACTTCTTTGACGTCATTTTTACATGGAGCTTTCTCAAGAGGTGAATGTTGTACTTACAGCAGCTTCAGGTTGACTAAAATATATTACAGTATGTTCAATAAAGCAATTAAGTTCGAAAAATGTTTTTCTTTTAAGTCATTAACAAATTCAGAACGATTGCATGGCATTAAAAACCCCTCGGTTGTCAGTATTAGATTTCAATCAATCAAAATTTAATAACTTCAAATAGAAATCGATTAATATTAACAAGTTGTTAATTGAAAGAGTTATAAACAGTATTACCACATTAAATTATTTAAAATTATTTGATTGTAATTTAAAATGTCTTAAAGTTATATATCAAAAGTTCTAAATAATTACTATTAAAATTACCAATTTTTGTTTAATAAAAATATAATTAATAAATAATTTTTTAAAGCTGAATATAAATTTTACTAGTTCAAAAAGTGACCACTTATAAATTCCGAACGAGCGTAATAACATAATGAATATGTATACTTTAAGTGTTTGGAATCATACAACATAAATTTTCTACCCACTTGTGTAATTAAATTAGTTGAAAATGAAAATTGAATAACTTCTAATTATTTATAAAAATGTTGTAACGAAAAACTAAAAATTTATTGCATATTTGCATTTGAAATTAATAACTTTTTAATCTATTTGTATTGAGTAATTCTTACGACGAGCGGACTTCATTATAAATTTCTCTATAACTCGCTGTCTGTCGTAACAGCACGACATAAGTCTCACTTAAATTCCTTTTTTTTTTTTGATTTCTCGTAAATTAGGAACGTGCGTGTGCCGATTTCTTAATTTGAATTCTTCGTTCTTTAAGATCCCTCGATCTGGACATTACCACTTTTGTGGTACTTACAAATGAAATACTTGTAATTTTATTATATTAGACGTTATATGATGAGAAATATGTTTTACGTATTGTTTTTTTTCCATACTTTAAATAATAATTTATTTTAATTATGTAATTTCAAAAATCATAATTTTACTATCAATTCGAAGTAAGAGATTACACGTTAAAATATTGAAAGGAATTCAAACGGATTCAATATTTTTAAATTAGAAAAACAGGTTTTTCTACATATTTTTAGCACCACAATTCTTGCTTCTTAAATATAAATATTTAATATGCAATTGAATTTATTATCTTTCTTTAAAATCCTGAAAATCAATTGATAGGGTTTAGTGATACACAGAAAAAATTAGACTTTATCTTTCTTGGCTAAAAACTAACCTCAAAATTAGTTTATAGGTTATATATACCAGAGAGAAACTGAAAGTAAACATGCCCAGAGGAGGCCCAGCTATTAATATAGTGGCGCCTGTGTGGCCAAATTGTGTATCAAGGTCCGAAAGTAGCATAGAAATGAACCAAAATGTAGCCAGTTTCTGCATTACCTGGCCAGAACTGGCTGAAATCGTGGACCTCGCGTACCTGGTCCCTCACGCACACAGACGAACGATTTTTGTCCGCCCTGGTCGTTTGGTCCCATTGAAGAAACTATACGAATGCATCTTAGAGTGAACCGAGATTTTTATTGAAACGCGTTTATACATTCGGGATTTAGATTTTTCGGCAAAAAAAATGTTGTTCCTGAAACGAGATTTTTATGTTTTACAAGATTTTCGTATTCCTCGATACTTAAAAATATTAGTTTTATTTTTATTCTAGGTATTCATTGCAGTATCGAAATTTTAAAATCTTCATAGATTTTAAAACTGAATATATATCTTGAATTTTGGATTTCTAAATCTTTTCTTTTTTTTTTACATAAAATACTTTCATCAATTTCTGATGTAGTTACTAAACTTTGATAAGTATTATTTTTTTAATTTATTACTCAATTTTGGAAGTACCTACTGAATTTGAAAGATTTAATTTAGTTTAACAAAAAATGTACTTTCAAACCCGAAGATAATACATTTACAAATTTTAGTTTTATAAAAGGATAAAAGTTGATAAAAGCATCTCAAACTTTAAAATAATTAGTTAAAGCATGAAGCAGTTTTAGCCTTTTTTCTATAAATAGTTAACCACAAATGCACAAATTGATTTGTTTTTCAAGGCAAATTCAATCCTTGTCATCAGTCACAATAACAACGTTTTCACATTATAAATCCACTGACCCCACAAAAAATATTAATGAATTCTATTTAAAATTGAAACTAATTGTCATAGTGTTATCATATTTAATGATACGCGTTAATATACACTACCGTCAGAAACTGTCAGTACGTCTGTTTTTTTAGCAGTTGGTTAAAGTTCTCTAATTTTTATAATATTAAATTGAAAAATTTTTCTCCAAATTGGTACAAAAGCTAATAAAATTCTCTGTCTAATAAGCCAACAAAGAAGTTAAAATCTGTATTTTATAAAAATATATTACCAAAAAACCTCGAACTTCGATGTTTTCAAGAATGTTAATAACGCCGCAAATATTTGTTATTTTTGAAAGATCTTGGTCTCATTTTAAAGATAAATTTTCAGAGTTTTTATGTAAGCTATTTAGATATTTTTGAAATTATTTTCCTAGCTTCTACCATACGCTCAAACTTGTACGAAAAAATCGTAAGAATTGAAATATCCATAGTTATTTACAAGAATTTTTTAAAAATCAAAATATACCTTATTCTAATCAAATGTAGTAAAATCAATCAAATTATTAATTTATGATTTTTTTTATCCACGTATGAATCACAATCTTCATTTGAAAATTTACGAGATTTTCCGTACAAGTTTGAGCCTATGGCTGGAGCTAGGAAAATAATTTTAAAAATTCCTAAATAGCGTAGACAAAACCTATGAAAACTTATCTTTAATACGAGACCAAGAGCTTTCAAAAATAATAAATATTTTCGGAGTTATTAACATTCTTGAAAACATCGAAATTTGAGGTTTTTTGGCAATATCTTTTTATAAAATACAGATTTAACTTCTCCTTTGGCTTATTAGACGCAGAATTTTATTAGCTTTCGTACTAATTTGGAGAAAAATTTTTCAATTTAATATTATAAAAATTAGAGAACTTTAATCAACTGCTAAAAAGCAAGCGTAGTGACAATTTCTGACGGCAGTGTACATCTGTACTTTTTAACGTCTTAACGTAGGAGAATTTTTGAAAAGAAAAGTACCGTTCTTGAGTAAATCGCACATGCCGCTTCTACCTAGCCTTTGCAAAAATGTTTTTGACTTTTTAAAAAGGACATATCACGCGATAAGTTTTTTTAAAAAAATCAATATTTGTCGAATTTTGTATCCTCATGTTATCTCGTGGCATGATCTACGAAAGTTATAGCAGAAATTTGAAATCTCCTAAAATATGACTTAAAACGTCAGAGCATATTTATGAAAAACGTTAGCGGTTTATCACCGCTTGTTATTAAACATTATTAAACATTCATTACGCGTTATTATACAACTGGATTCAATTAAATATCTTTTGTTTTATCTTTTAAATAACTATTATTTTCCAAAATGAATTGGACTGATAATGCACAGTTTTTTGGGTTGAGCATGTACTACATATATAATAAGACAATTACCTGATAACAGGTATAATGCACTATAATAATTACTTTCAATTTAAATTAGAATTCATTAATATTTTTGATAGGGTCAATGGATTACTGTGACAACGTTATTGTGACTGATGACAAGGATTGAATTTGCTTTGAAAAGCAAATCAATTTATGTATTTGTGGTTAACTTTTTATAAAAAAAGGCTTACACTGCTTCATACTTTAACTAATTATTTTAAAGTTTGCGGTGCTTTTATCAGCTTTTATCCTTTTATAAAACTAATATTTGTAATTGTATTATCTCTGGGTTTGAAAGTATATATTTTTTAAAAAAACTAAACTAAATCTTTCAAATTCAGTAGGTACTTCCAAAGTTGAGTTATAAATTTAAAAAATAATACTTATCAAAGTTTTGTAACTTTGTAATTTTTATTTTGTAATTTTTATTTTAAAATTTCGATACTGCAATGAATACCTAGAATAAAAATAAAACTAATATTTTTAAGCATCAAGGAATACGAAAATCTTGTAAAACATAAAAATCTCGTTTCAGCAACAACATTTTTTTTGCCGAAAAATCTAAATCCCGAATGTATAAACGCGTTTCATTGAATATCTCGGTTCACTCCAAGATGCATTAGTATACTTTCTTCAATGGGATCAAACGACCAGGACGGCAAAAAATCATTCGTCTGTGTGCGTGAGAGACTAAGTACGCGAGGCCCACGATTTTAGCCAGGTAATGCAGAAACTGGCTTTATTTTGGTTTATTTCTATGCTAATTTCGGACCTTGATACACGATTTGTCCACACAGGCGCCACTATACTAATAGCTGGGCCTCGTCTGGGCATGTTTACTCTCAGCGTCTCAGTTTCTCTCTGTATATACGATAGGTATTACAGGTCCTAGGTCGACAATTATTTCTGAATCCTTTCGAATACTATTTTCGTTTATCGAGACTGTATATTTAGTAAACATAAAAACTTGACTTATGTTACATCGTCTCATTTTTAGCAAAAACTGATAGTTTTGTTTAAATAAAATATTTGAGATACGAAAAAAAATAAGGGTTCAGAAAATATTTTAGAAAGAGTGACTATACTTACAGATGTCAAAATCCCTTTTTGCTTTAAAGGAGGTAAATCACTGCACTGACGAATAGATACACACACTCAGAATTTCTTTGGGAATAATATTATTCCCAATTATGTGGGAAAAGGTAAAAATAATTAGTTTCACATGATTCTTCTGATGGAAAGTACATGAGAATAATGTCTCTTTTGGTGTTTTGGAGTTTGAAAGCGGAAACGTCGAACGACGTGCACTCCAAGTCCAACGAAGCACATTAGAGATTCTGCCGGTAAGCAGTTGTGCTGACATATCGACGTTTGCCGGGTATTTCAAATGTCAATTAAAAATTAATGTGAGAAATACAATTTACTTTATTTTGTTTTCCATTTCTTTGGAAAAAAAAATAAAGTAAATTGTATTTCTCACATTAATTTTTAATTGAGTGCCCTGATGAGAATGTGCTGCTTAAGGTCGATAGAACCTTAAGTAAATTAGTTAACGTTTCTATTCAAATAACTCGTACCCATAAAAGAATCTTGGGTTTCATGAAAAGTTTCTCACACTCGATTTATAAAGACAACTGAACAATACTTTATTATAAAAATGAAAAGCCTCGTGCTCAATCGACTTGTCACGTTCGTGTCTCAAACCAGAATCCCTCTCCGAATCACACCACATCCGCTACATCTCTACGTAAAGCCCGCTTCACATGCATGCATCTTAAAACTCTCGGTTCAAACGTTGCATATTAAGATCATCTTCTTCTAAAAATTTTTTTAAATTTAATTAAATTAAATTTAAATGTAATTAAATTACACCTTTGAATGCAAAAGTTAACTAATTTAATTAAACCTTTGCGGCACACATTTTTCTAAGAAACAAATTTTACAATTACAAGCACCTTAAGGGTTTTCGGGGTCGCTGTTTACGAATCTATGGTTAGATTTCCAAAATTCAAAATGGCGGATCCAATATGGCGGACAACTTTTTGAAAAATTGGTTGGATTTTCATAAAACTTGTTATTGGGGGGTTTTTGGTGTCTCTGATGACGAATCTAAGGTCATATTTCCAAAATTCAAAATGGAGAATCCAATATGGCGGACGAGTTTTCAAAAAATTAATGGATTTTCATGAAATTTGGCAACTGGGTGTTTTTGTAATCGCTGATTACAAATCTGAATTCAGATTCGTTGTCAGAGAATCCAAAAATCCCAAGATGCCAATTTTTATGAAAGCCCATTAATTTTTTAAAAACTCATCAGCCATATTGGATTCACCATTTTTAATTTTGCAAATTAGGGTTCAGATTCGTAATCATCGACATCAAAAACCCCCCAATAACAAGTTTTATGAAAATCCAACCACTTTTTCAAAAATTTGTCCGCCATATTGGATTCGTCATTATGAAATTTTGAAATCTGACCTTAGATTCGTCATCAGAGACACTAAAAACACCAAGATGTTAAGTTACATGCAAATTAATTAATTTTTATAAATCTCGTTCGCCATATTGGATTCGCCATTTTGAATTTTGAGAATTTGGCTCCGAATTCGTAATCAGTGGCATTTATTAGTTTCGACATATAGTTCCTGAAACAAATCATTTTTTCTGCATACAGGAAAAAAAATTTTGGTCCGTAATGTTGGTTCCACCATCTTGGATTTTTTTAAATTGATAATTTTAATTTCAGATTCCGATTCAGCAACCATAAAAACCACCCGCTAACTAATTTCGAACATAATGTGCCTATTTTTGGAATTTTTATCAGTCATGTTGATTCCGCCATCTTGTATTTTTCAAAATTGTTCATTTTGAATTCAAATTCAAATTCAGCGACCTTAAAAATCCCCTGAAAACTAATTTCAAACAGAATGTTTTTTCCGACATCTTGGATTTTTCAAATTTGAATATTTTGAATTTAGGTTCAGATTCAGAGATGAAAATAAACACCTCAAGAACAGGGTTGAAAAAAATACAATTGTTGTACTGGGTTTAGTATGAGAAACACTGCATTTTAAAGTTTTTTAAGCAAAAAAATGAGCGCGCCTATGGCGCGGGGGCTTGTATATAGTTTGATCGTCGCGCTTTGCGCTCCGTGTTGCGCGCTTTGCGCGCTTGTGGCCTTCGTGAAGCTTGTGCCTTACAGGACGCTTGTACCTATATATATTTTTTAAATTTAATTAAATTACATATTTTTTATATATAATTTATATTTTTATATATTTTTTTAAATTAAATTAAATTACACCTTTGAATGCAAAATTTAACTAAATTACTTAAGGTTCTATCGACCTTAAGGAGCATATTCTCATCAGAGCACTTGCGCTTCGCGCTCGGCTCTATTTAACAATATTTTTAATGATTAAAACGAAAACTACTCATCCTATTAAAAAATGGCCAAAAGAGATCTTGTAGAACTTTTTAAGACCAATAATTATGTTTCATATCATTTTCTCTGCATCTCGCGTTATTTGGCTCAAAATTTGAATTTTCGATTTTTTATGGAAATTAACAATGTTGTTATGCCTATCCTATAGGGCGTTCAGAAAGAAACATTTTTCATCTTTAGACTTTTTTTCATATCATATAGGCATAGATTATTCTTTTATGAATCGAAGAATACCAAATAAGTCATATTTTACACTATACTTTTCGAGAAAAAGTCATAGAGCGACATGCTTAAACATGGCCCTGTACCCAGCCCTCTTAAGACACTAAAAGAGTATACCAAAGGCCAATCTAATCGGTCAATTCTTTTGAATGTTATCGTGCTCACAAACTAAAAATCTACAGACGTACACACACACAGACACAAACACACACACACAGACAGACAGAAAGACACATTCGTAAAAACATGTTTTTTGGGTTCAGGGGGTCCCAGAACGTGGACATTTGACAAAAACTGGGGGGGTAAAATTTTACACAAATCTAATACTTTATCTAATGATAATGTAAAAATAGAGTTTATATCTTATATAACATTGCAGAAAATTCTGAAAAAATTCTGACAAATACTTTAAGGTGTACTCAATACAAACAAAAATTTCCTTTCAAAACTACAAGATAGATTAGTGGAAAATGAATTTCTCCATGAAAAAGCACCAATTTGGACTATTTGTTTATATACATTATTTTTATAATTAACAATTAATGACGGATAACATTCTTTTCACATTCATTTATATCCTAGAGACTTAGGAAAAACAAAAAACCCGGTACTTGTTGTTAAAAAAGTAGTTAAAAAAATGTAAAACCATGGAGAAAAAGGTGGGTCGCTGAATGACCCACCATGCCGCAAAGGGTTAAGGCTCTATCGACTTTAAGGAGCAAATTCTCATCAGGGCCAGGACCATGCGCAAGGGGGGGGGTTTGTGGTTTAAACCCCCCTATAGAGAAATTAAAATAAAAAATAATATTTTATTTTACGTTAAAGACGATCGTTTGAAGGAAATTTTTTTATTGTAACATATATTTTTTATATGTAACATTATATTTTTATTGTAACATATTCTCTGATGTGAATGTAAAAATACAGATTATAGTTCGTTTGTAAAGTTAATTTCAGTACTAAAATTACATGACTCGTTTTTGCTTATTTTTGGACTAAATACAGGTCACATAATATTAACCTGCAGATTGATGCATGTCTCTCTAGATCTGCTATCTGAATTGTATATGCATTGGTTTAGATTTTTAGAATTATGTATAATTATAAATTAAAAACTTAAAATGCGTTTTTTTAGTCGCCTATTGGATTTTTCCCAATCTAACACGACCGCTTAAATCGAAAAAGCCGATACTTCGATATTCGAAGTGCATCCAATGTCGGATCCAATTTTGTTTGAACACGTCTATAATAAGCCGATTCGACAATGAACATTTGTCGAATAGAAGATACCATATTCGATCCGACAAAATGCGAACGTCTAGACTATATGTTTCATTTCACTTAGGAAATATAGAAATATACGTGTATAAAGCATTGAATGCCATTTATGACAAAAACGGAATTGTTTTGCTTTTTCAGACGTTGAAATTCCCGTTTCTTTAAAACGCCAGTCTAGGAGTTCTAATGCCCTCCTTCTTATCGATCTAGTAGATTTATTTTAAGGGCGTCTTTTGATGTGACGGGTAAAAAGAGTCGAATTTTTTGTTGTTGCATTTCTAAATAGATTACACAAGCACACAAAAAAAAGTGGTCTGTACCATGAAAGAGACCTATATTACCAAGGGACCAGCGACCTGTCCAACGGCCGGTCGAATATTCCCTGTGGCTCGAGACGTAATCCTTTTACACTATTGAGAGGGGAAGTTTGCGATGGAACCAGCCACTCCACGTAAAAGATGTCGCCCAAACTTGAGGAAGAGGTTAGCGGCGTGTCATAGAGCTGAAGCCGCTCAACAGGAACAGTGTCGCGAGGGCTCGAATTCAGATTAAGTGAATGTGGAAACAGTGATCATTTCCCCCACTCCGAACAGTGTCTCGTTCGTATCCGCGAGTTCTCCTCAATTTAACCAGTAAAATCGATTAACCGATAACCGGTTCTCCAATTAATCGATTATAAGTAAGAGCACTACCTCCCAGTGATGATTTATGCGCGATATTTTAACACTCTACCATGACTCACCGAAGAAATCGTCCTAACCTTCGTCGACGATTAAAAACCAGACGCAAGGCATACGCGCAAGGACTAATCCCTTCCACTTGTTATGTTCCCGAATTTCTAAGGGGATTAGAAACGTAGGTTTCGTTTCGCGGACGCAGCGAAGTTTTGTTTTTGTAGGGAGAAACTTCTGGAGAACTATTCTAACTATTGGGGATGAAGAGGGTGTCTCCGTCGAATAGCTCCCCGGGGGTTGGTAACTGGCGGTTCGGGCTAAAAAATAAGGCCGCAACCACGAGTTTGTCACGCGGTTTTTCCGCCGGAGGTTTTAAGGGAGAAAGGGGAAAGATCGCGGTGAAATCGGGTTCTGCGGGCACGGCACTAATCGTCTCACGAATCGCTGAGACAACGTCTCGTTCGCTTTGGGTCACGGCCTGAGAGAGAAGGCGAGCTTGGGCGCATTGTCTCTTTCCGGGACGTTTTTGGGGCTTTCCGTCTCGCTTCCGCCGCTTCGCGACTCCTTGAGAAAACGGAGGGACGATGGGGTCCTTGGACCGGAACGCGGGCATGGGGTATCGCGATACGAATGAGCGCCAGAGGTCGGAGGGGCGCGAGAAGAACACGGTCGAGAGTTTACACTTCTCGACGCGGCATGTAACCCGGGATACGATCGAAGGCTTTCACCATTCGACGGATCCGCAACGGCCAGTCGTCGGCTTTCACCAGACGATGACGTAGATTAAAATGTGTTTTGGTCTGAGATTAGCATCGGTAAATTTGACCGGCGGTCAGATGGTAAGGAAGGAAGTAATAAAAATTTTACTGCAATAATAGAAATGAAACTGTAAACTTCGTAGGCAAACTAGTGTATTAAACACCAAGGAATGTGTCATTTGTCACGTAGCCCGAAACTCTATAGAAAATCCTGTTTAATTTTCTCAGGATGATAGCACTGGACAACAAAATATGACCTATGTCGGGTTGGGACGAGATATATCATTTCCATTGTAGTTTTCTGTGCTGAATCCAAATCTGACCTCCGAAAAAAACGGAGGTCGGATTTGGATTCAGCACAGAAAACTACCAT